>OX457031.1:6655341-6835127 GCA_949752745.1 Protula sp. h YS-2021 | reverse complement strand
AGTACGCCAGGGTGCGCACCTTCTCCTCGCCCCACGTCTCCAGCGACGGCCAATGCCTACAGGACAAAACAACACATATGGTTAGTACGTCAGCGTACGCACGTCCTCCCCACCCCACGCCCCCGCCCCCCCCCCCCGGCTGCTGGACAAAACAAAAAACACGGTTAGTACGCCAGGGTGCGCACCTTCTCCTCGCCCCACGTCTCCAGCGACGGCCAATGCCTACAGGACAAAACAACACATATGGTTAGTACGTCAGCGTACGCACGTCCTCCCCACCCCACGCCCCCCGCCCCCCGGCTGCTGGACAAAACAAAAAACACGGTTAGTACGTCAGGGTGCGCACCTTCTCGCCGCCCCACGCCTCAACCCCCCGGCTACAGGACAAAACGACACACATGTCAGTACGTCAGAATGCGCACGTCATCCCCGCCCCACGCCGCCCCCCCCCCCGGCTGCAGGACAAAACAACACACAGAGTTAGTACGATAGTTTGCGCACGTCCTCCCCGCCCCACGCCCCACGCCCCCCGGCTGCAGGACAAAGCAACTTTCCGCTTTTTTATACACGCATGGTAACACATGTCCTCAACGGATGCCGGCTATTTTGCAAGATCGAACTCGAAGTTACATCTAACTGGTCTTACTTTTTTTTTCTATGTTCGAAAAATGTGAACCCAACAATTAAAGTAGGTGTATAGAACTCGCTTATTGTCGTTTTGCGTCACGCACCTGAAGAAGTCGAGTCTGAACCTAAACTCGTCGTTCATGCGCAGGTGGATACCATTAGCGACGAAGTCCTCCTTATCGACGACGAGGAACTCGCACTCCTCTGCCGTCACGATCGTCGCGTTACGCGCGTGTTCTGCAGTAGTGCGATCTCCTGTGGGCCAATCAAAACGGCGCCACGTCACATTCCAACAACTTATTTTGTGTACCACTGGTAATATCATATACTTATTGGTCTATCTCTTTAAAATTCAATGAACATATGAACCACCGAAAGAGTTCTACAGCTCGGAATATACTCGAAATTCATACCCAAAACAGGCGCCGCGCCTTAAAATGACAACTTCCGGTTTGATGAACACACTGTCTCCCTCGGAATCCATGACAACGACACAGACCCGGTGAAAATAAAGTAGACGCTGTAGCCGTAGTGGCCCTTCCTCAACACCACCCGCCGCTTCCCGCACCTTAAATGGCAATCACAGCTGCACATAATAATAATATTAATAATAATAATTATTATTATTATAATTATTGATCTCATTATAATTATTGATCTCACGTAACACAGCAGTACTGCCTGACCGCCGGTTGCGCACATAGAAAACCACATTAACTGACCTCATGTATCGCACGATCTTGCTCATCATCAGCTGCATTTCCGTCGTGTACTTCCGGAAGCTCGGCATGTTCCGCATGCACCTAGCGATCACTGTAATACGAAACATACAGAAAGCAAAACGTATTTGCGACCCTGTGACACATGATCACACCACCTGAGTAAATGATCGTATGACACATTATGACGCCACCTGCGTACATGACCCTGTGATGCATTACCACGTCATCTGCGTATATGACCGTGTGACACATTATAATGCCACCTGCGGAGATGACTCTGCGACACATGATGACGCCACCTGCGTACATGACGGCGTGACACATTATGATGCCACCTGCGTACATGACGGTGTGACATCTTATGACGCCACCTGTGTACATGACGGCGTGACACATGATCACACCACCTGCGTACATGACGATGTGACGATAATCAAACACATGGTCAAGCACATTGTGGCCACCTTGTCACACACACACACATATATATATATCCAGGCTGAGCACACGTCAAAGGTATGGCAATCATATGGTAATCATGTTTCTTGGCAAAAATCAACATATCTTTCATGATTTTTCATATGTTCACAGTCGCCATCATCATAGCAAACTTAGGTTACCATGCTGTTACGATATGTATATTAAGCGTGATGTAAACTTACTGAATTCACTTAATAGAGGATTCTATCACAGAAGGAAGCATGGAGAAAGGATATGCCTCATTACGGATTAGGATATGGTCCCTGACGAGCGTCCTTAGGGGCGGGTTTGAGATTAAGCCCCGAGGTGAGACAACGTTTCTATAATTGACTGTGGAGTACTACCGAGTGAGACATAACTGACTGTGGATTTCTCTTAAAATTCGGCATTTTGGCAAATATATATATATATTTTTTAATTTCTCGTGGCTTCAAGAGTGCCTCATTTTTGTTGCTATGAAAATCTTCACAAATATGAGAAGATGCCGGACTACATGAAAGCAGCCAGCAGTCTGTATATACATGAGAAATGAGGAGCAGGAAGTGACGTCACAGACCTGCACTTCCTCCGCACTCCGTTCTTCCGGCGGTTTGTCCAGTAGTTCTATGGTAGACAGAGGACAGGGATCTGTGAAAAGAAAACACATGGCTAAAGCCACAAGGATCTGCAAAAACACTAAAACTACCGCGGTGTGCGCCGAAACCCCAAGCACTTGTTTGTGTAACCATAAATGTAATGCAAAGAAATGTTAAGAGTTATAACAATCTTATGAGATCTTGCCCAACAGGGTTAAGAACATTTTTCTTCCGTAGCCAACAGCCCAGTCTCTCTCTTTCCTCCCTCCTCCCCCTCCCCCCCTCTCTCTCTCTCTCTCTCTCTCTCTCTCTCTCTCTCTCTCTCTCTCTCTCCTCTCTCTCTCTCTCTCTCCTCTTTCTCACTCTCTTTCCCTACCTCCCTTTCTCTCCTCTCTTTCCCTCTCTCTATCTCTCCCTCCTTTCTCCCTCCCTCCCTCCCTCCCTTCCCTCCCCTCCCCTCCTTCCCCTTACCCCCTCTGTCTCTCTCTCTCTCTCTCTCTCTCTCTCTCTCGCTCTCCTCTCCTCTCTCTCTCTCTCTCTCTCTCGCTCTCCTCTCCTCTCTCTCTCTCTCTCGCTCTCTCTCTCTCCCTCTCTCTCTCTCTCTCTCTCTCTCTCTCTCTCTCTCACACACTCACTCTCTTTCCCCCCTCTTTCTCACTCTCTTTCCCTCCCTCCTTTTCTCTTCCCCTCTTTCCCTCTCTCTATCTCTCCTTCTTTCTCCCTCTCTCTCCTTCTTTCTCCCTCCCTCTCACTCTCCCTCCCCCCTCCCTCCCTCCCTCCCTCCCTCCCGCTGTTTATGTTATAAATTATTTAGTCAACGACTGATACATGCTGTCTCCTTAACAGACTAAACACAAGTCTCACTTCTTTCTGCACGCGGTAATCATCCAAGTTGAAGTCTATGATGTCACCGCGCGCGCCCACGTGACGTCGCTTGGATACGGGATGACGAGGTTTGACATAAGCCCCGCCTCCATGGCATACTTGCGCAGGATCATGCAGACACCACAGAGCATGCGCACAATCCGAATCTTTCTCTTCCATATCTCTATCGGCTAAAAACAACAGCAAGACATTGCAGAACCAGCGGTTGCTGAAACGGCGTCGTAGTTTAAAAAGCGAACTTCAAATTGAACCAACACATTCTTGATATTTGCTTATGTTTTTTACAAATAAGTATTAAATGGAAAGCGTTTACCTTTTCTTTCGGTTCTTCTTCTTCCTCCTCGTCCTGTAAGCAACAATGACTCGTATGACTATAATAATAATAATAATAATAATAATAATAATAATAATAATAATAATAATAATAATAATAATAATAATAAAGAAGTAGTAATAATAACAATTATAATCACAGAAACAATAAAAACAAAAATAATAACAGCAACAAACAAACAGCACCTGTGCAAACGCCTGAGAGCGCATGAACGTATTCCCATGTGTTCGTCGAATGTGAGATTTCACCAATAACGATTTTATCTTCACAGACGCACAAAATTTAAAATCCATTTTAAACCGAAGATAAGTTCATAATAAGAGAAAGATGTTGTTTTAGATGTAGTAACCAGTTGAATTTCTCCTGTCATAGGAACTGGTGACCTGATTGAGGGCTGGTGCAGAACTTAACCGCTTGGGGAAGGGGGAAGGAGGAGAGCGGGAGGGGTAAGGTGGGTATCACTCGGTTATAGGGGGAGAGTTAGGGGTGAGGTGAGTATGGCTTGGCTTAAGGGGAGGGTCAGGGGGTAATGTGGGTGTCGTTTGGTTATAGTAAAGTACGCCTGGAGGATTGTGGGGGAAGGCCTTGCGTACATGGGTTCGGAATGTGAGACGTCAAAATCTGGAGATCCTTTGACGTACACTCTGGATCCCCAACCCCCCCCCCCCCCCGCCCAGAAATACAACCTTCAACCACCTTCTCCACACCGACTGGAACAAAGTCTATAAAATGCTAAGAGAAACAGAGAGAACGTTTTGCTGCAGGAAATCATTGCTCGGTCACATTTTGGAACAACCCAAATTATAAAAATATCAGTGTGTAAATATTAAAATAGGTGAATGAAAGATGAGAAAGTAAATAGTTGGCCATTATTTCCTAGAAAGCCCAGAACCAATGATACATTGAAATGCAAATTATCCATTGATCTGGAAAGAACCGATCTGAAAAGTCAGGGATGGCTGCAACTGTTGGATATCCGCTGAACGGCATGGAGCGTTACGAAGAGTAGGGTCTGTCCTAGCTATGCGTACCATGACCGAGTGCCTGAAATATGTACCATGGCCCACTACCAAGACATCGTGCGTGTGCAGGGCAGAAAGTTGTCCTCCAGCGGATCAAAGCCTCGTATCTGGAATCAGTATCCAGCGTCAGTATCCATGTCGTGTTCCATGCTGTGTTCCATACTGTGTTCCATGCTGTTTTCCATGGAATGGCATGTTTTACAGTGGCCAACAAATCGTGACTGTCAATGATAGTTTGTAAGGTCTTTGACAAAAATCTAATAAAAACTTCCGAGTCAAATAAAATACGGTTTTGATATCGCAAGGGGGTGATCACCTCAAAAACATACAAGTTGACTTGTGACAGTTAGCAAAGCGAAGAAATTAGTGTTCACTGAGCACCAAGCGGAGGTGCTCACTGAACAGAGGGTTTTTCACCAAGCGGAGGCGTTCACTGAGCAGAAGGTGTTCACTCAGTAGAGGTGTTCATTCACAGAGCAGAGGTGCTCACTGAGCAGAAGTGTTCACTGAGCAGAAGGTGCTCACCGAGCAGAAGTGTTCACTGAGCAGAAGTTGTTCACTGAGCAGAGGGTTTTTCACCAAGCGGAGGCGTTCACTGAGCAGAAGTGTTCACTGAGCAGAAGTGTTCACTGAGCAGAAGTGTTCACTGAGCAGAGGGTGCTCTAAGTAGAATGTTGAATGACGGAGGAGGTGCCATGCTGGCCATGACAACAGCGAGCATCACGTAGAGACCATCATTCGCACAACTCGTAAGTCATCGGCAAGGCTTCGGCAATAACACATGTTTTTACCCTACCAGAATGTTTCAGTTTATTTATCACATTTTTAATATCGCTTAACCAATTAGAATTCCCAGTGTCCAATGGCGTTAATTGGCTTGAACATTTAAACATGTGCTCTGCCGCTAACCACCACCCTCCCATTGTCACACTCATTAGAACTTGAGAAACAAACTGTCTCCATAGATGTGTAATCTATTTTCGTACTTGTCCAATAACTTGTCCAGATAGACGCATTATGGATGAGTCAGCTCTTTTCCAAACAAAGCAGAGATTTCAAATTGTCTCAGTCCCTAATTTAATCCTTCATTTGTTTTAAATTACACCTGGATGTTTTAACAATAGAACATACAGTCGAGAATGTACTGCGGTGTGCCGGTCACAGTACATTATAGTTCTCGTGTGTACTGCGAAATGTGGGTCACAGCACACTATAGTCCACGATTGCACTGCGGGGTGTCAGTCATAGCACATTATAGTCCACGAATGCACTGCTATATATAAGTCAAAGTACCCCCCACTCCTTCCATTCCCACTTCAGCTCATCATCCCGCCCTCACCACTACGCCTCATCATCCCGCCCTTACCACTCCTGCTAATCATCCCACCCTCACAATACCGCCTCATCATCCCGCCCTCACCACTCCACCTCATCATCCCACCCTCACAATACCGCCTCGTCATCCCGCCCTCACAATACCGCCTCATCATCCCGCCCTCACCACTCCACCTCATCATCCCGCCCTCACTACTCCACCTCATCATCCCACCCTCACAATACCGCCTCATCATCCCGCCCTCACCACTCCACCTAATCATCCCACCCTCACAATACCGCCTCGTCATCCCGCCCTCACAATACCGCCTCATCATCCCGCCCTCACCACTCCTGCTCATCATCCCACCCTCACCACTCCACCTCATCATCCCACCCTCACAATACCGCCTCGTCATCCCGCCCTCCTCACTCCGCCTCATCATCCCGCCCTCACCACTCTGCCTCATCATCCCACCCTCACAATACCGCCTCATCATCGCGCCCTCCTCACTCCACCTCATCATCCCGCTATCATCACAACATTTCATCATCCCGCCTTTATCACTCCGCCTCGTCATCCCGCCCTCACCACTCCACCTCATGATCCCGCCCTCACCAGTCCGTCTCATCATCCCGCCCTCATCATTTTTCCTCATCTTCCCGCCACTTCTCTCCTGTCGTGCCGCCGACTGAAAGCCCGGGCTGCTGATTTTGAAAAGAACATATTTGACACCGAACTGTGCATTGCTTACCTCCCCTTCTTCCATCTCTTTTTCGTCATAGAATTTAGAGCTTTTGCGTTTCTGTAGCGAATACCTCTTCCTCTTTGCCTGTTGTAGTTTAATTTCGCGCTCGAGGTCGGACTTGCGGCGCCGTAGCGAGCTTGAGATCACACTATCCCGCTTCTTCTCTACCAGCGATATTTGCGACGCTTGAGACAAATGCATCGCGGGCTGCCTCGGGCTCGTCGTTTCGTCCGCCGATTGCCTTCGGCTTTGTGGGCGCCGAATCGTGATTTCCGGGGCCGATCGTTTGATCGTTGATCTCCGACGCACGAGACATTCGATTTCCGATTGCCAGCGCCGACTGGTACGTCGCTGTAAAAGCGGCCCGCCCTGCGGGATGTTGGGGAGTCCCGCACGTACTGACGGGCTCTCCATGCTGCTTCCCGTTATCTACGCCCCGCGCTCTAACACAAATGTTTATCTTCCCGTTATCTACGCCTCACAATATAAGAAAATGCTTGTCTTCATTTCTCAAAAATCCAATTCTCGTCAAAGCCGAAGTAATAACAGTTCTTCAGAGAGAATATGATTTACTCATCAAGTCACAAGTTCCTTGAGCGCTAAAATATTCAATGTCACGATCTGTTGCTATCCGGCGCAGAATGAATGCGGCACATATCAAATAGAATTAAATGTTTGTCATGACAACTAAACGGTCGCGAATTGCAGGGGTGATCTTTATAAAAGGTGATGAAGCTCAACGGGACCAGAAAAGTGGCCTCATGTCGGAGGTGGTCCATATGCCAGGCCTGGTGTAAATGAGCCGCACGTTCCGCACGTTTCTCTGATTAGATGATGTACGTCTCAAGAATCAAAAAAACATTCGCGAATGTTCTGTATATTCGTGATCACAATAGTCAAAATCAGTCCATGCACGCAAAAAATGCCTGAAATATCCGCGTGATGAGCTAGCACTCCAGTCAAAAGGCAAAACCTCAACACACCGCTTTTCTACGAGATCCAGCCTCTTCCCACGAGACCCAGCCTCTTTCCACGAGATCCAGCCTCCTCCCACCAGATCCAGCCTCTTCTCCCTCAATGACTTATGTCAATTTTAATAAAATATGCCACAAAATGTTGAGTGTTTTCAACCACCTTTTTATTAGAGTTTTTCAGTAGTTGCTGTGGCAGCTCTGCCCACTATCCGTGTTTGGTGCGGTGTGACGCGGTCAGTTCCCCGCCCGCGTCGTCGCGTACCCCGTCAGTGTTTGCACTCACAATTACCTGTGTAATACCATCATTTGACCGAATTTTTTTTGTATCCAGAAATCAGCTAATATCATGCTGTCAAATTAAACTTGTGAAAAAATATGAGAAATGGTTGTACACTGGGAGCAGATCGACCTGACTTTTGCTTCGCTTTTTAGTGCGTATCTTGTACAAATAAGTGGATTTTCCAGACACGATAATTGTGTCCATGAAATGGGGTCGGGATAAGCCCGTTGTTGTGCTGTTACACTGCTGCTAATCTCCCGCACGGCCGTGGAAAGTGGTGAGGGGTGGGGGAGGGGGAGGAGGGGTGGAGGGGTGGGGGAGAGGGGGAGGGATGGGGGAAGAGGGAGAAGGCGGGATAAGCCCGTTGTTGTGCTGTTACACTGCTGCTAATCTCCCGCACGGCCGTGGAAAGTGGTGAGGGGTGGAAGGGGGGGAGGAGGGGTGGAGGGTGGGGGAGAGGGGAGGGATGGGGGAAGAGGGAGAAGGCGGGATAAGCCCGTTGTTGTGCTGTTACACTGCCGCTAATCTCCCGCACGGCCGTGGAAAGTGGTGAGGGGTGGGAGACGGAGGAGGGGTGGGGGAAGATGGGGATGAGGGAGGGGATTTGGGAATCAGGAGAAGGGTGGGGGACCGAAATAAGCATGCTGTTGTGCTGCTACACTGCCACTGGGGAGGAGTGTGAAGGGGCAAGGAGACCAATGCCCTACGATGGAAATGTACAGTCGGTTCATTGTCCTTCTGTGGAAGAACAAGAAAGCAGAACCCGCTCCGACCCCCCCCCCCCCCCCTACCCCCACACGCACCTGCCTCGGCAGCGAGTGGACCCTAACTCATTAGGTCCACATGGCTTGATTTCAAGCCCTCTCCATGTAAGCGCAATAACAACTTATCCTCAGTCGACTTAGCTATAAAAATAGTTATTTGAAGGCGGTCCCCGTCAAGTGTGCCACGTCTTCGGACTGTCTTTGTGAAAGGACGTGTGCTTACGAGCGTATCCCCATTGTGAGGTCTTTTGTTGAGAGCGATCTGTCAAGGTTCTTCTGTAGTCATGGGTTCCGCCGTAGTGGTTTGTACGAAGCACCCCCCCCCCGTCCCCCGCGCCGCCCGCCCCCCCCCCCCCACACACACACAGTGTAATAGCGGCACTCTTGCCAAGCACTGAGCACCATTCCATTACGACACAATGAGATACGCATACGAAGCACTCCCCCCTCCTCCACCCCCTCTCCACCCACTTACAGCTGAGCATCCAGTGTTGCAAACGTATTCTACTAAACAACAGACCAACAACCACACTCTCATAGTAAGCGTTTATATGGCTGATTTATTCCCGAGGCAGAATACACCGAAAAACTGTGGAATGCCGTTTTAACATTTAATGCTTATTTTTGATATCAAAATATATTTGGGGATATCAATAAATCAATGTAGATCTCATTAACACTTGACTTTGGAATGCCGTTTTCACATTTATGACTGAATTATTGACATCAAGAATTAATTTTTGATATCAAAAATTGACTGTTTGATATCAGGAATTAATTTTTGATCTCAATAAATCCATATTTTGATATCAAGAATTCATTTTTGCTATCTGTAATTGTATTCTTGATATCTCTAAATGTATTCTTGATCTCAAAAAATAATTTTTGATATCAATAAATATTTAGAGATATCAATAAATATTTATTGATATCAAAAATAATTTAATGATATCTAAAATTGATTTTTTTGACATCAAAAATTCAATTCTTGATAGCAAAAATTGAAATATTTGAGAGCAAAATATTAATTTTGAGCTCACCAATTGATTTTCTATATATTGATATCAAGAATTTATTTCAGATATCATTATTTCAGACTGATGCATTTTTAATTTGTATTCTGAAATCTGCAAACGATTTTTTGATCTCAAAAACTAATTCTTGATATCAAAATATCAGTCTATTTTTTAAATAAATAGCTGTCCTTGTATACAGAATCTCTATTTTAATTTTTTACTGTACAAAAAAGAAGCAATTCTTGAGATAAAAATTATGTTGTTATTATTGATCTCAATAATTCAAATTTTCATCTCCAAAATTTAATTGACGATTCGTTATATTTTATGTGAATGTGTGTCTCCCGTACGATTTTTTAGGTTTGTAAAATTGATTTTTTGATCTCAAAAATAAATTTTTGCCATCTAAAATTCAATTATTGATAGCAAAATATAAATTAATGAGATCTAAATTGATTTATTGGCATCTCTAAATATATTTTGATATCAAAAATAAGCATTAAAATTTAAAATGGCATTCCATACTTGACAAACTTTGGCTTGCAAGGTGTTTCTGAATTTGTGCGAGAGGCCGTTGGTATCTTTTTTTTCTTAGCAATGAACGGATTTTTTGTGTCATCTACTCAGCTGACACTACGGACCCTAGGGCCACGAAACTTGGGACTTAGGTAGAACTTGATGTAAAGGTATGCATTACACTTTTTATTTTCTCCTTCGACTTCGTTTTCTTGTTTAAAACGCCATGTGAAAAGAGTGTATTTTTTGCAAGTAAATGTGGAGCATTTATCGCACAGAACACACCGTTGCTTAGCTTTGTGCGAGCTCTCACTGCGTAAAGAGATAAGACGGCGTATGCCTGATCAGTCAATAAAGCCTTAAGTCAACAAAAACTAAACACTACTCGGCTTATAAGACGTATTCAAGCTGTGTTGTTTGCAATATATTATTCAAGAAATAACCCACTGAAGGAAGTATTTTTTGGGGTTTTACTTCTTGTCAAGTGTTTAACATTTCGCAAGTGAAACGAGGTTCTAGCTAATGTATATGTTGCTATCAATAATTAAATTTTAGATGGAAAAAATTATTTTTGAGATCAAAAAATCAATTTTACACACTTAAAAACAAATCTTAAGGGAGACACACAGTTGCATAAAATATAACGAATCGTCAATTTAATTTTGGAGATGAAAATTTTAATTATTTAGGTCAATAATAACAACACAATTTTTGGTCTCAAGAATTGTTTCTTTTTTGTACAGTGAAAAATTAAAATAAAGAGTCTGTATACAAGGACAGTCATTATTTACTTACAGATGTGCGTTTCTGAATCTTTCATTAAAAAATAGACTGATATTTTGATATAAAAAATCAATTTTTGAGATAAAAAATCGTTTGCAGATTTCAAAATACAAATTAAAAAAGAATCAATCTGAAATAATGATGTGTGAAATAAATTCTTGAACTTGATATCAATGTAAAGAAAATGAATTATTGAGCTCAGAAATTGACATTTTGCTATCAAGAATTGAATTTTTGATCTCAAAAAATCAATTTTGGATAACATTAAATAATTTTTGATATCAATAAATATTTTTGATGTCTCTAAATATTTATTGATATCAAAAATTATTTTTTGAGATCAAGAATATATTTAGAGATATCAAAAATACAATTAAAGATAGCAAAAATGAATTCTGGATATCAAAATATGGATTTATTGAGATCAAAAATTCATTCTTGATATTAAAAAATCAATGTTTGAGATAAAAAATTAATTCTTGATGTCAATAATTCCCTAATAAATGTGAAAACGGCATTCAATAAAAAACTAAAAGTCCAATAAGCAACTTGAAATTAATCAGTGCAATAACACGACTACCCCCGTTGTGTCGTCACTGGCAGAGCCAACAACGCGAGGCCCCCCCCCCCCCCCCCCGCCCCCTTCATGCAGCAGTGTTTCTTCACAACACTCCCTTGATCTACTCGTTCTTAGGTACGACTGGGATTACTGCCTAAGCCTCGGCCTATTTCACAACACACGCGACTCAATGCCTGGCGTGTTTATCCTCCCCTATAATGGCTAAATAGTAATAAAACTAGATTTATTGTTAAGTTAAACAATGTGGGCCCCAGAATACATTTTTTAATTAATCAAAACGGTATTAAATTGAGACTGGTGTGTGCACATTACTACGGGATCCATAATTATCTGGGCTGTTGTCGTGTCATCGCTTATGACGTGTAGTCACGGCCGCAGTAAACATTCCCAACTAGATACAGTGTCATCGCTTATGACGTGTAGTCACGACCCCAGTGAACATTCACAAGGCGATACAATGTCATCGATTATGACGTGTAGTCACGGCTCCAGTGACTATTCCTAAGGCGATACAGTGTCATCGTTTATAACGAGGTCACAGCCCCAGTGAACATTCCCAAGTCGATACAGTGTCATCGCTTATAACATAGTCACGGCGCCAGTGAACATTCCAAAGTCGATACAGTGTCATCGCTTATGGCGTAGTCACGGCCAAAGTGAACATTCCCAAGTCGATACAGTGTCATCGCTTATGACGTGTAGTCACAGCCCCAGTGAACATTACCAGGGCGATACAGTGTCATCGTTTATAACGTAGTCACGGCCCCAGTGAACATTCCCTAGTCGATACAACGTCGATTTGTGGTTGCAGCGTCGACTCGAGGAAACTCCAACCTTAACCCTGTAAGTTTGATGTGACTGGTCGCGACCATGATCAACGAATTAACAACGCATTTGTCACAAAGTTGGGAAGACTTTTGACAAATATTCATGGATACCGACTTCATAATACCCTGCGTGATCGAATCACCTAAGGCTGGATGTCCTCGGACGGAGGGGTGATCACATCGTGACTGTCGCTGCCTAGGCGGTGATTCCCAATGTACAGACATCGTCGCTTTTCCGACGTCTTCACAACTTCCATTTGCAAAGGAGCGTTCATTAAACATCGGGTCATCGACGGTTATCCAATATCGGAAGGCAGATACAGTGACTTATAAGAACAGTGAGATCGGCTACAGTGCCTTATAGAATACTGAGATCGCCCACATGCCTTGTAAAAGCAGCGAGATCGCCCACGGTGCCTTATAAAAACAGTAAGATCGCCCAAAGTGGCTTATAAACAGGGTGATCGCCCACAGTGCCTTATGAGAACAGTCAGATAGTACTACAGTGCCTTATGAGAGCAGTCAGATCGCTCACAATACCTTATAAGAACAGTGAGATCGCCCTCAGCACCTCATAAGAACAATGAGACCGCCGAATGGTCATGGACTTGCCCGTTCATGAAGTAGAACGAGGGAGCTTGAGCAGCTTAATCAATGTAAATATACTGAAGGACAAGGAAATTTAACATACAAAAAAAAGATATTTATTTCTTATTCTAAGTTTGTTTTGCTTGAAACTTTGAATAATTGTTAGTGACCTAAATCTGCGATCTATTTTTTTATTCCAATAAAATCGTTCTGCTTGACTTGATTCCTAATTTTTGCTATCAGTTGTGTCGAAGAAAGGTGTTGCAACATTTCTACGTAAATTTTGGTTTAAATATCGAGCACCTCGACTTCCGCAAAACTGTCGAGACCACTCCATAGGCATGCTAGAAGCTCAACCAAGCGACACGGCGCTTTGACTGTAGTCGAATTACAATATACCAGTTGCAACGGCGGTATAATGAAACTGGGTGCAATCGGGACCGACCAAGAAGCGGCCACCCTCGAGTAACTACGCTAAATCAGGATCGCCGGATCCGTTTGATCCACCTGCGCGATCGGTTTCGCAGTGCTGCAACCACAGCGATGGAGATCCCAGGCAAAGCCAACAACTGCATAAGTGCAAAAACTGATAACCACCATCGAGATTGCAAAACGTGTCATATTTAGCGATGAGTCACGGTTTCAATTATACCGCGCAGATGGCCGCCAGCGCGCGTATAGACGGATCCTCGAGCGCTTCGCCGCATGCGCAGTCAATCAGTTGAATAGTTTTGGCGGCGATTCTGTCATGGTGTGGGGAGCCATTCGATTCGGGTGGAAGTCAAAGCTTCTGATCATTGATGGTAATTTGACTGCAAATCGCTACATCAACACTGTACGTAATACTCAAGTAGTCCCCTACGTGCAGAAGAACGTTGATGCGATATTCATACACTATAATGCGCTCCCACATGCCGCTATGGCGACGAGGGATTACCTGGCAGGAAATAATGTCAACACCTTGGATGGGCCACCATATTCCCCGGACATGAACCTCGTAGAACATCTATGGGGTCATCTGGATAGGAAGGTTTGTGCTCGAAATCCGCCTCCTAAAAACCACGCTCAGCGACGCCAGGCTTTGATAGAAGAGTGGCACCGGTACCCTCAGTACCGAATCAACCGAGTGATCATGTCGATGCCCCGCCGGATACGTGTTTTACGCTAAACCAATGGGGGGCACACACTGTTAAGTTTCTTCTGTCTTTCAATATATTATCAACTGCAAATTAGAGTTGCAGTTGTAGTAACAAGCTACATCTTTATTGTAATTACCAACAAGCCGAACGTGGTACATTACACCATGTGGTTGCAAATGTTTTTTTTTTCAACGCGGTGATGGTTAGAAATGACTATGGTGATGGCTGGAAATGACTATGGCGATTTTTAGAACTAACTACTGCGATGGTCAGAACTGATTACAGTGATGGTTTTAACAGACTACGGTGATGGTTGGAACTGACTACGCTGATGGTTAGAACTACCTGCGGTGATGGTTAGAACCGCCTGGGGTGATGGTTAGAACGGACAATGGCGATGGTTGGAAGTGATTCAGGTGATGATTTGAAGTGACTACGGTGATGGTTGGAACTATCTGTGGTTATAATTAGAATTGACTACGGTGATGGTTAGAACTGGCTACGGTGATGGTTAGAACTGACTACGGTGATAGTTAGAGCTGACTACAGTAATGGTTGGAACTGGCTGGGGTGATAGTCAGAACTGACTGCGGTGATGGTGAGAACTGACAACGGTAATAGTTATAGCTGACTGCGGTGATAGCTAGAACTACCTGTAGTGATAGTTTGAACTGACTGCGGTGATAGCTAGAGCTGACTACGGTGATGCTTAGAGCTGACTACCGTGATGGTTAGAGCTGACTATGGTGATGGTAAGAACTGACTACGGTGATAGTGAGAACGGACCACGGCGATGGTTGGAACTGACTACGGTGATAGTCTGATCTGACTGCGGTAACGGTTAGAGCTGACTATAGTAATGGTTAGTACTACCTGTAGGGATAGTTAGAACTGACTACGGTGATAGCTAGAGCTGACTATGGTGATGGCTAGAACTGACTACCGCGATAGTTAGAACTGACTACGACGATGGTTACAGCTGACTACGGTGATGGTTAGAGCTGACTACGGTTATGGTTAGAGCTGACTGCGGTAACGGTTAGAGCTGACTACGGTGATGGTTAGAGCTGACTACGGTGATAGTTAGAACTGCTACACATAAATTCCTCGGAGCGTTTGGAGGGCCTTTATTCCTGTGTGGACAGTCTAAGTTTCGAACCTGAATGCACACATGTCAGCTTACGGCCTGCCCCTCCCCCTCCCAACCGCTACCTCCCCCCTGCCCCAGTGCCATCACAAAGGTATCACAGTCTTTTCTCCTCATCCATGATTTAAGGTGACATCCAGTGGCGTAAACGGCACCGTAAAAAGCTTGTCCCCCTCCCCCAGCTTCCCCCGACCCCACCCGCGCAAACGTTAGCGTAAAAAGCCACACAGAAAAATAATGTTGTTTCTCATCCGATGTAAAAATATTGACCCGGTCGGCAATTTTTTATTTAGCTTTTTTTCTCTTCGAAGAAATCAGACATGGCCAGACCGAACTTTTCTTTGTCATGTGGAAAAAATGAGTGGTCTGACATTGGCCAGAAATCTTGTCCCGTTTTTCTCACAGAGTATGATCTAATGGATTCTATAAAGCGTTTATATGACTTAGCACATATAGCATAAATTTTCAATTCGGACTTTGCTTGAAATTCTTTAGAAACCACCGAGCTACTTTAATTTTTGCTAGTTTTCCCTCCAAAAACTTCAATAATATCGCCAAAGACTCCTCCAGTATCGCCACAGACTCCACCAATATCGCTTACCGTCTGACACCCGATTTAGATTACCTTTTTTGGATCGTAACGCAGCCTTCTTTTATCCATATTACAAGAAAACAGAAATTTATACTTGCTGATTGAATCTAATTGAATGTTAGATCATATTAAATAAATGGAAGAAATTACACGAGATTACATTCCGATAACTGGGAATCCATTAATCACGAATATACGTACCTTAACCCCTACAGATAAGAGTCTGTCAAATACTAAAAATCACATTGACAAGGACCAATATATATGTATATAAACATCCACAAACACCGTAAATTCTGATCATGTGGAGTACAAGAGGGACAGGGCAGTCGTTCTCGTGATTTGTGTGGTTGTGCGGGTGCAGTACGGGATGGTCAGAACGGTCGTTCACCCAAGGTCGCGGCGAAGTGTTGTATGTGCTGCGAGGGTGCGGTAGAACTTCAGTCATAATCCCGTATCAACACATAACAAAAACCCATAGTTTTACATACTCAGAAGAGACCATATACCCACATAAACAAGCATATACCCTCACATACCCCCCACACAATCCCATACCTCACACACCCCCCACACAACCCCATACCTCACATGCCCACATATAATCCCATACCCCATATACCCCCACATACAATCCCGAACCTGACATATCCACACATACAATCCCACACCCTCACATGCCCCCAAATACAGTCAAATACCTGATATACCCACATATAAAATTCCATACCTGACATACCCACATATACAATCCCATACCTCACATGCCCACACACAATCCCATGCCTCACATACCCGCACATACAATCCCATACCTCACATGCCCACACACAATCCCATGCCTCACATACCCGCACATACAATCCCATACGTCACATGCCCACACACAATCCCATGCCTCACATACCCGCACATACAATCCCATACCTCACATGTCCACACACAATCCCATGCCTCACATACCCGCACATGCAATCCCATACCCTCACATACCCAAACATACAATCTCATACCCTCACATACCCACACATACAATTCCGAACCTCACATACCCACATATACAATCCCATACCTCACATGCCCACACATACAATCTTTTCGCCTGACATCCCGAACATATCCGATACCGTCACATACCTAACTTCCAATTGCATACCCCCACATACCTCCACACACATGCGGTCCGGTACTCTCACACATATAACATACAATCTCCACACTCTGTTAAACGAACAAACAACCCCAAATCCTTATATACAATACAAAAGAGAGTACCCTGATAAACCAATATACAGTCCCACCCCATGACATACCAACATACAGTCCCACAACATGATGCATCAACATAGTCACATACCTTGACATACCAACATACAATCCCATACCATGACACACCAACATACTAACATACCCTGACATACCAACATACAATCCCATACCCTGACACACCAGCATAGTCACATACCCACTGGCACCAACACACGACACCCTGACAGTACGGTTTGAGCCTTGACTGTACTTCACGGCGCCCCGCTCCTCATTTCTATATCTCATGTGCGCATTTACTAATTTGTCTCCTGATACTAATTTTATTAATGCAACAAATTCTTCAAACGGTAAATAATGTCATTATAAGCGTTTCGG
Source organism: Protula sp. h YS-2021 (assembly GCA_949752745.1). NCBI lineage: Eukaryota > Metazoa > Annelida > Polychaeta > Sabellida > Serpulidae > Protula > Protula sp. h YS-2021. The sequence goes on along the minus strand of OX457031.1, from coordinate 6,817,569 downwards.
ACGCTCACTTAATCAGTAAACACACAATAACAACATTAGTGAGAGTCAGTGAAGAGATGTGACGAGTGAGATGGACTGCGGCTTTACAGCAGGCAATAACCACAAGTGGCCAATTGATACTCCATAATTATGTCATAAACAGACACTATCAAAGGCGGGGAAGCAGGTAGCGCATCAATCACACGGCACTCAGGCGGTCAGCGCTGATAACAGCACTCGCGCCATTATTACCTGTCAAAATTTGTTTTCTACACAAAAAGCTAGAGAATATCATAAGTATTTATAAAAACACGACTGGCTTGGTAGAGCCGCTATATCCGCTGAGAGTGCGTGGGATAGCAGCTCTAAAAAGCGCTTCACAAATACGGGCCAAACATCTCTTAATACAATTGTATTAAACAGTACATTTAAGGCTGTATCATGTAACATGGTTGCTGTGTCTACACACGCACAGGTGTAATGACGTCATGAGTTGTTAGCGTCACATTAGTATAACGGCCCCAGACCCTACATGACACTTTCAACGTTTTGTTGAAGAGTGGTCCCTTTTCCCGCAGTTAAACGAAAGTATTCTCTTAAATTTCTTTGTGAAACTAGAACTTGAAAAACTAGAAATTGAAGTTCTGTTGCAATACATGATATGTCTTAAGGAATAACACCCACCCATGGTAGCTGTGATGTAATCTGAAGCAGAACGATCCGGCATGGCCTGGGTGTGTCAGTGACGTGAAGTAGAACGAGGCTGCATCACCTGGGTATGTCAGTGACGTGAAACAGAACGAGGCGGCATGGCCTGGGTATGTCAGTGACGTAAAGTAGAACGAGGCGGTATGTACTGGGTATGTCAGTGACGTCAATCAGAGCGAGGCGGTATGACTTGGGTATGTCAGTCACGTGAAGGAGAACGAGGCGCATGGCCTGGGTATGTCAGTCACGTGAAGGAGAACGAGGCGGCATGGCCTGGGTATGTCAGTGACGTGAAGCAGAACGAGGCGGCATGGCCTGGGTATGTCAGTGACGTGAAGCAGAACGAGGCGGCATGGCCTGGGTATGTCAGTGACGTGAAGCAGAGCGAGGCGGCATGGCCTGGGTATGTCAGGGACGTGAAGCAGAACGAGGAGGCATGGTCTGGGTATGTCAGATACGTGAAGCAGAACGAGGAGGCATGGCCTGGCTATGTCATTGGCGTGAAGACGAACGAGGCGCCATGGCCTGGGTATGTCAGTCACGTGAAGGAGAACGAGGCGCATGGCCTGGGTATGTCAGTCACGTGAAGGAGAACGAGGCGGCATGGCCTGGGTATGTCAGTGACGTGAAGCAGAGCGAGGCGGCATGGCCTGGGTATGTCAGGGACGTGAAGCAGAACGAGGAGGCATGGTCTGGGTATGTCAGTGACGTGAAGCAGAAAGAGGAGGCATGGCCTGGCTATGTCATTGGCGTGAAGACGAACGAGGCGCCATGGCCTGGGTATGTCAGTCACGTGAAGGAGAACGAGGCGCATGGCCTGGGTATGTCAGTCACGCGAAGCAGAACGAGGCGGAATGGCCTGGGTATGTCAGTGACGTGAAGACGAACGAGGCGCCATGACCTGGGTATTTCAGTGACGTGAAGCAGAACGAGGTGGCATGGTCTGGGTATGTCAGTGACGTGAAGCAGAACGAGGTGGCATGGTCTGGGTATGTCAGTGACGTGAAGCAGAACGAGGTGGCATGGTCTGGGTATGTCAGTGACGTGAAACAGAACGAGGTGGCATGGTCTGGGTATGTCAGTGACGTGAAGCAGAACGAGGTGGCATGGTCTGGGTATGTCAGTGACGTGAAGCAGAACGAGGTGGCATGGTCTGGGTATTTCAGTGACGTGAAACAGAACGAGGTGGCATGGTCTGGGTATGTCAGTGACGTGAAGCAGAACGAGGTGGCATGGTCTGGGTATGTCAGTGACGTGAAACAGAACGAGGCGCCATGGCCTGGGTATGACAGTGACGTGAAGCAGAACGAGGCGGCATGGCCTGGGTATGTCAGTGACGTGAAACAGAACGAGGCGGTATGTACTGGGTATGTCAGTGACGTCAATCAGAGCGAGGCGGTATGACTTGGGTATGTCAGTCACGTGAAGGAGAACGAGGCGCATGGCCTGGGTATGTCAGTCACGTGAAGGAGAACGAGGCGGCATGGCCTGGGTATGTCAGTGACGTGAAGCAGAACGAGGCGGCATGGCCTGGGTATGTCAGTGACGTGAAGCAGAACGAGGCGGCATGGCCTGGCTATGTCAGTGACGTGAAGCAGAGCGAGGCGGCATGGCCTGGGTATGTCAGGGACGTGAAGCAGAACGAGGAGGCATGGTCTGGGTATGTCAGATACGTGAAGCAGAACGAGGAGGCATGGCCTGGCTATGTCATTGGCGTGAAGACGAACGAGGCGCCATGGCCTGGGTATGTCAGTCACGTGAAGGAGAACGAGGCGCATGGCCTGGGTATGTCAGTCACGTGAAGGAGAACGAGGCGGCATGGCCTGGGTATGTCAGTGACGTGAAGCAGAGCGAGGCGGCATGGCCTGGGTATGTCAGGGACGTGAAGCAGAACGAGGAGGCATGGTCTGGGTATGTCAGTGACGTGAAGCAGAAAGAGGAGGCATGGCCTGGCTATGTCATTGGCGTGAAGACGAACGAGGCGCCATGGCCTGGGTATGTCAGTCACGTGAAGGAGAACGAGGCGCATGGCCTGGGTATGTCAGTCACGCGAAGCAGAACGAGGCGGAATGGCCTGGGTATGTCAGTGACGTGAAGACGAACGAGGCGCCATGACCTGGGTATTTCAGTGACGTGAAGCAGAACGAGGTGGCATGGTCTGGGTATGTCAGTGACGTGAAGCAGAACGAGGTGGCATGGTCTGGGTATGTCAGTGACGTGAAGCAGAACGAGGTGGCATGGTCTGGGTATGTCAGTGACGTGAAACAGAACGAGGTGGCATGGTCTGGGTATGTCAGTGACGTGAAGCAGAACGAGGTGGCATGGTCTGGGTATGTCAGTGACGTGAAGCAGAACGAGGTGGCATGGTCTGGGTATTTCAGTGACGTGAAACAGAACGAGGTGGCATGGTCTGGGTATGTCAGTGACGTGAAGCAGAACGAGGTGGCATGGTCTGGGTATGTCAGTGACGTGAAACAGAACGAGGCGCCATGGCCTGGGTATGACAGTGACGTGAAACAGAACGAGGCGGCATGGCCTGGGTATGTCAGTGACGTGAAACAGAACGAGGCGCCATGGCCTGGGTATGACAGTGACGTGAAGCAGAACGAGGAGGCATGGCCTGGGTATGTCAGTGACGTGAAGCAAAACGAGGCGGCATGGCCTGGCTATGACGTTGACGTGAAGCAGAAGGAGGAGGCATGGCCTGGGTATTTCAGTTACGTGAAGCAGAACGAGGCGCCGTGGTCTGGGTATGTCAGTGACGTGAAGCAGAACGAGGCGGCATGGCCTGGGTATGTCAGTCACGTGAAGCAGAACGAGACGGCATGGCCTGGGTATGTCAGTGACCTGAAGCAGAACGAGGCGGCATGGCCTGGGTATGTCAGTGACCTGAAGCAGAACGAGGTGGCATGGCCTGGGTATGTCAGTCACGTGAAGCAGAACGAGACGGCATGGCCTGGGTATGACAGTGACGTGAAGCAGAAGGAGGAGGCATGGCCTGGGTATGTCAGTGGCGTGAACGGGAACGAGGCGGCATGGTCTCGGTATGTCAGTCACGTGAAGCAGAACGAGGCGCCGTGGTCTGGGTATGTCAGTCATGTGAACCAGAACGAGGCGGCATGGCCTGGTAATGACGTTGACGGGAAGCAGAACGAGGCGGCATGGCCTGGCAATGACGTTGACGGGAAGCAGAACGAGGCGGCATGGCCTTGGTATGTCAGTGCCGTGAAGCAGAACGAGGCGGCATGGCCTGGGTATGTTGGTGTTAATTATGTAACGGTCACTGCAGGGACCAGATGAAAGAAAATGTAACGGTCACATTGGAGACCGAATAAAACAATGTAACGGTCACTGTATATAATGAATGAAAGAAAATGTTACGGTCAGTATGGGAGTTGTATCAACATGGGTGAAGGACTGGATATGAGTATGCAATGCAAAAATGCAAATGCAAAAAGCCTAAAATATTAGTTATCCATTTACAAGTCCTGGCTTCAATCGGTATACAATCTGTTAGAGCTTCAAGAGTTCTATCGTCGGATATTTTGGCTTCAAAGAATGGATTGCAACGGACTCTTAAAATGAAAATAACAGTCTCGGTATTAATCAGATATAGCTGAGTGGATCCAATAGCACTAATTCCTTAAGACACCAATATAACATTCTGTTCCCAGTATTTGCACGATAACGAGTTGATTTCATTCGTTTAAAACCCTTTACTGGATATAACAGCTGTTTATTTCGATGTATTAAAAATTAACTGTAACTCTGCTGCTAAATAATTGAGTTTTAAGGTGAGAGAGGGATCTAAGGTTCATAGTGTACCTGGATTAGGACGGATCGCGAACCCTGACCCACGTCACTATTCTGTTAGCGCATAGCATACATTTACATGACTAATAAAAAAATAACAATACACACTTATCTCCTTACATGTGACTGCAGCAAGACATGTACGCATACTATCCATAAAAATGACAGGTTTGCAATTTACAGTGGAAGCCGGGAAATAAGATCACCATCTAGACTGAGGTGAAGCACTCCAATTTGTTGATTTGTTTTTGTGGTGTTCTGCACAGTGAAAGACTGGATGTGGGTTGGTCTGTTTGTGAGGGGTTCAATTTGCCAGTGGTTCTTTTGTGGTGTTCTCCACAGCAAAGACAGGGTTATCGAGACGGTCTGTTTTTAGGGGGTTCTATTTGCGATGGTCCTTTTATGGTGTTCTCCTCAGCAAAAGGTTTGGCTATGGTGGAAGTCTGTTTGTGAGGCAGGGTGGTTCTTTCCCGGGGTTTCCTTGTGTACTTTTTAAGTGAGCCTAAGTTCATTTGTGCACAAAGAAAAGCTTAGCTCTTGATGCTTTGTGTTCAGTGAAACGGCGGAATAAATAAATGGGCGATAAGTGAGTTATTGGTTAAAAAAATACAATCACAACAAAAGATACACAACTATATTATTGATGATTTAATTTGTCATGCGCGTACATGCAGAGAAAAATATAAGTATATATCACTGAAGTTTGAGCTCGCTAGGTCATTGCATAAGACAATATAGATAATCTGGAGAGAATTTCGCTACACGGTAGCGAAATGGCACCCGCATCCAATGGTAAAAGGCCACAGACACAATATATCTGGTCAAAAACAGATCTTTAACTGTTTCGAGATAATTATCAGCTTCCGATTTTTGTTTTGAACGAGGTCAACGGAGTAAATATAATGCAACCACTTGTAAGCACAATTGATCAAACAGATTTAAAATCGCACTAACCATTTCCGAGACAATAGTCAACGTCCAGTTTTGACCTTGACCATGACCGAAGAAGTCAAGATAACTGAGGTACTTCTTACATAAACCAAAGGGTCGAAAATAAGCTCAAAATTGCTCTGTCTCTATCTGTTTTTGAGATAATTGATCATCTTTCTGTTTTTGGCTTTGACCACGATCGAGGAGGTCAAGATCACCGAGGTACCTGTTACATAACGTCTTTTAGACCCTAAGGGTTGAATATAAGCTCAAAATCGCTCAGAATCTCTAATTGTTTTCGAGATATTAGGCAACTCATTGTATAGTACAATAATATTTGACCTTGACCATGATCCAGGAGGTCAAAGTCACCAAGTTCCCTCTTATATAACGTCTTTCAGTCCTAAAGGGCAAAAAAAACTCAGAATCTCTAACCATTTGCGAGATAATGGTCAATCTTTCTCTAGCACTTTTCAATATACAAAGGTCACATGACTTTTGACCTTGACTCGAAATGTTGGAATTCAGATCGCAAGAGTACTCTGTTCTGGGCACTAATAATAGCCATATTTCGTAATAAATAAGGGTCTAAATATTTTGACCTCAGTTTGACCTTGATCTAGGAGGTCATGGTAAAATAGTGCAGATTTCACGAGGACTCATTAACCTCTATACCTTTGGCTACTGTCGTCTTTTAGGAGGATTTTTTTAAATCCTTTTACAGGTAAAAAATACTTTGACCTCAATTGACATCACGAGGTCTCATCATCCTTTATTATGCGCCATATTTCATCTTCCTACGTTAGATAGCGTTGAAGGGATTTTCTGGAAACCTTGAAGACGAAACAAAGATTAAAAAAGAATAAACAGCCAAAATTTCTATCAAAGCATACCCATTCGCAAACTTTATTTACAAATAGGAATTAGGTTCTGACCCACTCTGCCATAGCGCTACTTTTTTCTATTAAATTCTGTTGAGGGCTGGAAGGGGGGCGGTATTCGCATACAAATCGGTTACCATCCATGTTCATAAATTTTAAAAATAATTCCTAGATGCAGAGTTCCAATTTTGATAAAATACAATCTTTTCTAACCATTGACATCCTTTTAATTTCACCCCTTAAACGCGGAGTGTCAAATATAATTCTCGGTTTGTGGGAAAAGCGGAGTACTGAATGAAGATTTCCATCTCCCCTTTTTAACTAAAATGACACTCCATCCGGACCGCGTCTTGTCCCAAAATTAACCCTTTTCTCCACGTTGTTTTGAACACAAGTGGTAACGTATATCATAACAAGTGCGCCCTCTCAATTCACTTGGGAGGTAAATTCGAATAACTGCGATATTAACAGGTCATATAGACCAGGTCTTTTAATTCGAGTGGACGTTTTCAATTTACTCAGATTAAACGTTTCCTGTTTTCCTGACTTGTTACACTTTGAGTGCAGGCTGGCCGGAGTGCAGGCTGAGCCTCTAGTACAAGTTCGACTGACTTCATTTAGTACTGGCGTTAATTTAGTAATGCTGCTTTTTAGTCATACCATTATTTTAATAATGCTTTATTTTAATGCTAAGCAATATTGTCAGTAACCTAAGGACTGCACTCAAATACGTATACGAATACGAATAGAATTGAACGTATGCTGAAATCATATAAATCAATGTACAAGTAATGGTGCTAGTGGATTTAATACTAACGACAGCTGAAATCATTCGGGACCTGTTCTGGACTCGATTCCACAAAGCACTAATACATTAGTGTCTCAGGCATGAGCGCGTTGTGTCATTAAGGCGACCTGTGGTTGCGTTATGGCTTGGTGTAACAGCACCAGATAAACGCATCAGTCAGTATTTACATAATTTAACACATAAATAGTAATAAAAATAGAACTGTCAATAATTCAACAAACATTCCACCATTTAGATATATCCCAAATACCAAATCTTTAGAATTCTTGCACATATATACCTTATTCCAAAGGCCAGGTTCAGTTCCTATTTTCATCGATTCAAAATATCAAACATATTAAATCATATATTATATTTTATGAACAAATTATCGAGATCATTACAGATCTACAGATATCTATGTTCTATCTGAATGATATCATTCGTCATGTCTAACTTAACAGAAATCAAACTATGCCACACAAGGGCCGGCACACCGGTATCGATATGGAACTATACCGCACAGTGGCCGGTAGTATTGAACTGGCATACTGGGACTGCAGTATACGGGATACGAACAATTTAGATACCACCTACAAAATGCAAGTACCCAGTAACAATGAATGATGCAGTGCAAGAAATTCACACGCTAAAACGATTTCGTAAGCCAAAAATACAAGTCTTTGTTAGCAGTGCCGTTGTGTTCAACAGAACTCATTCCCAATATCCTTTTTTATTCTTTTGTGAGTCGCCTTTAAATGCTTCAAACTTAAATGGATGTGTAACCCTTAACTGTACGGTTTCATTTTTGTTTCGTTTTGAGCTCACATTTCTTTTGGAAAAATGAACAAAATTCGAATTTACAACACTATCAAATCTCCCTTCTCTACTTAAGTGTTGAACTTCGTAGAACTATGAAAATTGAAAACGAAGAAAGCAAAGAATACAAAACAAGCAACTTACAGAGTGTCCCTTTGTTTACTGTTGAATAGTTTTCAAAACTTGGACATCTTTTCTATGACAAAGTGTAAACAAATTACTAAATTGTTTGCATTTTATGTATTTGCACCTGGCTCGACTTTTTTGAATATAAACAGTTTTCTAGCGCTAACTGTATGTCTAACCGTCATTGCTAAACTAAATTGATAGGCCAATCTTCAAAACAATGCGGTCATTTTTTTGTATGCAAGTGCTCTGATTGTAATTAACAATCAGCGGCGCTAGGACTGCAGCTTAGTCGAAAAATTGAATAAATTCGGTACAACTGCAGTTTTCGTAGAGTCTCAAGTATGCTCTCAGCTACCGATATACAGTTCCCCATCGTCACCACTGGGATTTAATGCAATACGTACTTCTGTAGTTAATTTGTTAAATGTACTGGGGATGCAGCCTTTAGCTGTCTTCTGCAGTCGTCTTCAAAAGTGCCACAGAAAGCTGTGGTGTTGTTGTGGTTTCTTTCCGGTTTGATAACACTTATATTTCTATGCAGTATTTTTTGTTTTTGCTAAATTTTGTTACGGGGTATGCTTGATAGTTTAAATACACTTAAAGCATAAGATGTATTGATTTATCGATTAATAGTTATATAAATATCCCTGTGCCTGAATTCTGGTCCAATCACAATTCTGTACATCACAAAGTCTGTTATTATTAAACTCCTACTTAGTCAAATCTAAAAAAGCAATGCAGTAGGCAGATTGTTCAGTTCTTTTGTGTCTGAGGACAACAGGCTGGACCAAGGCCATCTCTCTGAATGTTGCTATTTCACACTGTGATCTCCTGGCCTCCTCGCCTGAGGCTGTACTCTACAGGAGTTATCACTGAGGTCAGGTCATGTCTTCGCCTGAGGCTGTACTCTACAGGAGTTATCACTGAGGTCAGGTCATGTCCTCGCCTGAGGCTGTACTCTACAGGAGTTATCACTGAGGTCAGGTCATGTCCTCACCTGAGGATGTACTTTACAGGAGTTATCACTGAGGTCAGGTCATGTCCTCGCCTGAGGCTGTACTCTACAGGAGTTATCACTGAGGTCAGGTCATGTCCTCGCCTGAGGCTGTACTCTACAGGAGTTATCACTGAGGTCAGGTCATGTCCTCGCCTGAGGCCAGGAGTCATAACCGAGGTCAAGTCCTCTCCTCGCCCGAGGCTGTATTTTACAGGAGTCATAACCGAGTTCGGGTCATCTCCTCGCATGAGGCTGTACTTTACAGGATTAGTTATCACGGAGCTCAGGTCTCGGTGAATCTGCAAATCTTTTTAACTTTAGAGGTCAAAGTAAAGGGCAAATTGAGGTCAAAGTTATTTTTCCATAAAATGGTTTCCAGAAAACTCCTCCTAGCGTTTGAGAAGTCAATGGAGCATTATATTTGGTACACTGATAAAAAGTAGGTCAAGGTCAAAATGAGGTCAAATATTTTTCGAAACTCCTATTAATCCCGAAAAGTTAATGTAAAAAGTGACTAAATCCCAGTTTGAACATATAAAACGTACTCATTAGGGGGTAGCCTTCCATCCTGAATCTTGATCTTGAGTGTCAAGGTCAAAGGTCACGTGATCTCATGTGCCGTTAAAGATCAGCTGATTTATCACGAAAACGGTTGGAGATTTTCCACCCCTTGGGTCTAAACAACATTACATAACAGGTATTCCGGAAACCGTCAAAAAACAAAAGCTTGACTATCTCAAAAACGGCGGTCTCTCCCCCGTCCTTCTCTACCCCCCCCCCCCCCCAATCGGCAGATTTTTTCAAACTTACATCAGCAAAACTTGCACATTTCATTCTTTTTTTCCCTTTCTCACACCTCAAACTTGCTTTCCTTATTGATGTTTTACTCTATGTATTTAAGTGATTGATGTATTGAGTTTTCGAATTGATGAAATGTCTCATCTACTGTTGTGCTGATTGTATCACTTAAAACTGTAAGGTGGTTTTTATTTGGGAGACACAGTAAAGCTAGCGATCTGTAAATTAAATCAGTTTAGATCAGTTTACAGTAAGTGTTTGATTGTAATTTCGTAATTGGATTTTAAAGCAGATTCATTTTCTATTGATAATTATGTAAGTAGATTAAAGGTGAGGTTGAAAATTAAAAAAGGAATGAAATGTATAAGTTTTGCTGATTTTAGGTTTACTGACTGAAAAAAATCTGCCATTTGGGAGAGAAGGACGAGGGGGGGGGGGGGGGGAGTCAGGCTACGGGGGCAGATCGCCAGGAGGGAGTTGGTAGGGGAAGTCCGCCGGGGGGAGACCGCCTAAACCCGGATAGAGATTTTTGGTTCATTTTCGACCTTTTGAGCTAAAATGACGATAAAGAATTGGTCCTGCGTGACTTTGAGCCTCTTGGTCGTATTTTAATAGAATTATTATCTACAAGTGGATCATTCCGCCATCTATAATTCTGTCTAGTCTTTTCTACCTTCTTTCAACCCTCCCGATTCCCCCACTGAACTAAGAATCTTCACCTCATTGCGATGTCATGGTGTAACAACATGCACATTTGGCAAGATCAGTGGTGAAAGACGCAAAAGCATATGAACAAAAATTAACAGGCGGACTGACGAAGAGAAAGGGCAGTAATTCGTGTTCTTCGTGTGTACAGTTTTGGATTTCACCGGTGGCAAAACGAATTGTCTTGACGGCCATGGCTTATGGAGGCAGCGGCCATCTCACATCTCACATACACAAAAGGTTCGTACCATTGGATGACGTATACTTTCCCAAGCTAGAAATGTAACTCGTTATATAAATATATAAGTATGTGGCAGTCCACATTACGTGGAAAGTAGTTGAGAAATGGGTGTCCGAAAACAGGAAGTGACGTCATAATGACGTCATATAGACTATTTGCATAGGTGGTTGTAAGCATAATTTAAACTTTGTAAAAAGTGAAAATGTGGGTTAACTTTTGTTATAGTTAACCGATTTGAATGAAAATTTTACCGTTTGATTCAGTTTTATATCTAGTTTTGACATAAAGTGAACACAGGCTATTTGCACAGGTGGCTGTATGCATATTTGTGACATGCCGCCATTTTAACTTTGTAAAAAGTGGTATAACTTTCGCTATGGTTGGCCGATTTGAATGAAAATTTCACTGTTTGATTCAGTTTTATGTAAAGTTTTGTTATAAAGTAGTCATGGGCTAGTTGCGCATGTGGCTGTATGCATATTTGTAACATGCCACCATTTTAACTTTGCAAAAAAGTGAAAAAATGAGATAACTTTCAGCATCTTCAACCGATTTGAATGAAAATTTTACCGTTTGATCCAGTTTTATTTCTAGTTTTGACATAAAGTAGTCATAGGCTATTTGCAGATGTGGCTATAAGCATAATATACAGTGGTCACAGGCTATTTGCACAGGTGAGAAGAGCACACCATTCAAACATGTGTTCGAATGGAAAGCTCTATTCCAAAGATGCGTTCGAATTATTTTTTGGAACAAATTACGTCATGGTATTGTTTAGCAAGTTGTTCAACAACATGTTCAACATGTTCAACAACATGTTCAACAATATGCTCAACATGTTCAACAACATGTTAAACATGTTAAACAACATGTTCAACAATATGTTCAACATGTTCAACATGCTGTTGAGCATGTTGAACATGTTTAGCAAGTTGTTTAATAATTGTTCAACAAATTGTTTAACAAGTTGTTGAACATGTTGTTCAACATGTTGTTCAAGTTGTTCAACATGTTCAACATGTTGTACAACATGTTGTTCAGCATGTTCAACAACATGTTCAACATTTCAACATGTTCAACAACATGTTTAATATGTTGAACAAAATGTTAAACATGTTCAACAACATGTTAAACATGTTCAACAACATGTTGAACATGTTGTTGAGCATGTTGAGCATGTTTAGCAAGTTGTTTAACAATTGTTCAACAAATTGTTTAACCAGTTGTTCAACATGTTCAACAACATGTTCAACAACATTTTCAACAACATGTTAAACAATATGTTCAACATGTTAAACAACATGTTCAACATGTTTAACAACATGCTCAACAACATGTTCAACATGTTCAACAACTTGTTAAACAATTCGTTAAACAATTATTAAACAACTTGCTAAACAATAGCATGAGGTAATATGTTCCAAAAAATAAATCGAACGCGTCTTTGGAATGGAGCTTGCCATTCAAACACATGTTTGAATGGTGTGCTCTTCTCACCTATACAAATAGCCTGTGACCACTTTATATTATGCTTATAGCCACATGTGCAAATAGTCTATCACTACTTTATGTTAAAACTAGAAATAAAACTGGATCAAACGGTAAAATTTTCATTCAAATCGGTTGAAGATGCTGAAAGTTATCTCATTTTTTCACTTATTTTACAAAGTTAAAATGGCGGCATGTTACAAATATGCATACAGCCACATGCGCAACTAGCCCATGACTACTTTATAACAAAACTTTACATAAAACTGAATCAAACAGTGTAATTTTCATTCAAATCGGCCAACCAAGTTATACCACTTTTTACAAAGTTAAAATGGCGGCATGTCACAAATATGCATACAGCCACCTGTGCAAATAGCCTGTGTTCACTTTATGTCAAAACTAGATATAAAACTGAATCAAACGGTAAAATTTTCATTCAAATCGGTTAACTATAACAAAAGTTAACCCACATTTTCACTTTTTACAAAGTTTCAATTATGCTTACAACCACCTATGCAAATAGTCTATATGACGCCATTATGACGTCACTTCCTGTTTTCGGACATCCTTTTCTCAACTACTGCGGAACTTGGAAATATATCAACTGTACCGTTGTTAAGACGTCGGTGAGACGTTGGTGAGACGTTGGCGAGACGCTGATTTGTGGTCGCGATCAACCAAAACCAAATTACAACCATTAATGTTGTCCAAGGTCGAGCCAGCGTGCATTGGATGTTGCAACGTCGATCTGGCCCAGCATTAACCTAGTTGCACGTTGGCAGTGATTGGTCGCGACCAAAATCAATGTCTAATAATCGTCTTTGACACAACTTTGAACAGATGTTGGGTAAACATTGTCTAGACGTTGCTTTGGGTTGCAACCAAAACGGCACTTTCTCCGACGTTTAATTACGCCTTTACTGCAACGTTGAATAGACGTTAGAAATCGGCGTTGGATGGACTCACAACCAAAAAACAGCCCCCTCCTGTTATCGCTCACTGGAAGTGGCGTCCATGACGGGTCACTTCGAGCATAGACAAGAGGAGGAAATAAAAGTTAAGAATGTTGAGAGCGCGCAAGTTTTTTCCCACGTACTTTTGAAAAATATTTATAGAAATCGACCTCACCAAAAGGAGGTAGTGCTGGGTTGAATGGGTAACCACACTAGATTCTAGGTTATTAATGTCCGGTCACCTACATATCGTCTCTTTCTCGTCACATATACAACGTCGATTTTCTGGCGTCTATAGAACGTCGGGAGTTAGATGTTGTCTCGACTTTCATTTGCAGCCTTTACGTCGGATAATCGACGACTATTCAAACATCGGAAGGTATATGTTGTTTCGATTTCCATAAACAACCAAAACCCGACGTTAATTCTATGTCCAAACGTCTATAAAACGTTTGGGTTGTGGCTTGATCGGGTCCGGGTCGCAACCTCAAATCAACGTTGCGTCAACGTTGGAATGTTTACTTGGTAAAGAAAATAGATGTGCGGTCGCACCAGCGCCTAAACGGCGTCGCTTCTTGGAAGCACAAAATAACCGTGTCCCAAGCGCTGGGCTCGACACAGAGGTAAGCAAAACGAATTGTAAATTAACTGTAAAGCGAAGCAATACATACGCTGTAGAGCGCCATGCTGCCGTACGGCCGGCTGAGTGAGCGCGGTGTCGACAGATACGTCCACGCCCAGGACGCGCGCTTGTACCCGGCGCTCTGCACCCTTCTCCTCCTCTCATACAGCGCCTCGTAGATACGCTGCTCGCCCACGAAGCACTCAGGAACGACCATGATGGTGCGCTCGCGGTCCAGGGCGTTCAGGTGCGCGACGATGGCGCGGGCCTCCTCCGCGTAGCTCATGTCATACAGGATGCGCTCCATATCCCCCGCGCGCTCCACCTCAAACTGCTCCTCCTCCCGCCCCGTGCGGTACTCACGGGTGAACAGATCGCCGTACATGTCGTCCAGGGACATGCTGCTCAGCTCCGACAGCGCCATGCTAACGTCCCACCTCCTGAGTCACGCCTCCCGCTGTATGTTATCGCACCAGGCACTCTTATCTTCTTATCTTTTAATTTTATCCTCTGCCTGTGCTCATAAAGCTTCTCACTAAGAATTACCCGTCACTGCTTACTTTGCCATTGCAGAAAACACGAAGCACGAAATTGCACATGCTTGTTTATGCCAGGGACGGTCAGAACCGCGACACGATGACCAGCTTGTCAACTGCCACCTTTCGGCCAAGGTTCAATCAGCATGTGAAGTCGGAAAGTCACACATCAAAAACGGCATTTACATATCCAGAACAAATTAGTCATTGCACAGAAGAGCTTTCGAAAATAGTTTAGCACAATCCAGTCAATGATTGAGCATTGGCGGGGAAGCAGATCCAGACTGCTTCCGGATCAAAGCACTCAATCCGGAGAGCGTTGTGATAGTCACGTGACACCCGGACAGCGAGCTGCCTGCCCGAGTCACCGCCAGGTCGGACAGATCGATCACGCATCACAGGCAGAAACCCTTGCTTGTGGACAAGCATTCACGACGCGCGCACAGATTATCCAATGTTTGTAAACAAATTATCCAATTAATGGCCGGACTGACTTCTGTTCTTTCATACGCTCAACGTTTTTGGCGCCAAGATTATTGTTTTCCAAACGATTTGTGACGCTCCATAAAAGCTTGTCGTTGTTTTAAGTTAAAGGCCAAGTGCGGCTCCCTAACCCCTTACAACTGGTGTGGAGCGGGGACAATGATCGTTTTGAATTCCTGTGAATTCTTAAGATACTTTATTTTAACTCGGGTTCATATCTGGAGATCGGACCATAGTTTTGTTTGATCTGTTTACAGGGAGGCAATCCCGGTATTGTCAAAATTCCACGAGAATAAGCAAATAAATTGAGAGACCATTGTTCTACGGTCTTAAGCTGTGTCTCTCCCTCACGTATTTACACTCGAGGCAGTTTTTGTTGTACAATTTGTTCCAATAACCTTTCAAGTGTCGCGCCGATCCTAAAACTAAACAATGGCTCGGAGTCATTTGACAGCGTTAGGCCCGGCACGGGATTGCAGCGCTTTTGGGGATTGTCTTCAGGGTGAAAGGAAATCCCCCTCCCCACCCAATATTCTCCCTGCCATTTCACAGGGGAGGAAAATTTCCCAGGAAAAAGTTCCCCCGTCATAAAAAAATTCCCTCCTCAAGTCCCCAGCTCACGGAAAATTTACTCTGTAAGCAAGACGCAGTGGCGTTTTGGATGCAGATTATCCCTGGTACTGGTGACCAAGCGCGAGCAAACATGCAGATTATCCCGGGTACTGGTTACCAAGCGCGAGCAGACATGCAGATTACACCGGGTACGTGGTGACCAAGCGCGAGCAAACATGCAGATTATCCCGGGTACTGGTTACCAAGCGCGAGCAGACATGCAGATTACACCGGGTACGTGGTGACCAAGCGCGGGCAAACATGCAGATTATCCCGGGTACTGGTTACCAAGCGCGAGCAGACATGCAGATTATCCCGGGTACTGGTGACCAAGCGCGAGCAAACATGCAGATTATCCCGGGTACTGGTGACCAAGCGCGAGCAAACATGCAGATTATCCCGGGTACTGGTGACCAAGCGCGAGCAAACATGCAGATTATCCCGGGTACTGGTGACCAAGCGCGAGCAAACATGCAGATTATCCCGGGTACTGGTGACCAAGCGCGGGCAAACATGCAGATTATCCCGGGTACTGGTTACCAAGCGCGAGCAGACATGCAGATTATCCCGGGTACTGGTGACCAAGCGCGAGCAAACATGCAGATTATCCCGGGTACTGGTGACCAAGCGCGAGCAAACATGCAGATTATCCCGGGTACTGGTGACCAAGAGCCAGCAAACATGCGCCAGAAGGCAAACCGGTATACTGGCGACTGAAGACACCCCGTACCGATCGTGCTTCAGACAAGTGCTTAAATAGACAGACGTGAGCTGTTAGAAAAGAGCCGCGTGTCGGGGGGGGGGGTGGGGGGGTGGGGGGGGGTGGAGGGGGCACGGTCGAGACACAGTGAAGCGCTGCAGTGCCGTTCGTATCTGTAAGTCCTGTTAGCCTGGAATAGGAGCGAGATAGGACTGTTGAAAAAGGTTCAGAATTCACCATAAAAATGAATGTAGCACTTCTTCGTTACAAAAATAGGGGTGGGTTATTTCCAGGGGGGGGGGGGGGATTTCCGGTAGGAGAAATTTGCTTTCCCTGAAAGAAAAATCAGAACTGTCATGGAATGAGTGCATTTTGAGGCTTCGGCACAAAGCTGTGAGCCCTGTTAATAACATTGACGAATTGCTCATTTAGAAGTTGAAACGCTAATACGCCAAGCACTTGTCACACAAGCCACATCATTCAGGGGTTCACTGGGGCAAAGCTTCCACAAATAGCACCGAGTGCTTTCAATATTGAAACTAGCACAACAAAATATATGTATTATTTGACGAAGGAATTTGATTTTCACATGTGGCAGGCAGAAAGTGTTTTGTATCAAAGCACCGAGCGGGAGATTATCTCGTGGATGAGCTTCTAAGTGTCGAGTATCAATTCGGTATATCTCCGTGAAGAAATTCAAATACTTGTTTTAAAACACCAGTAAAAATAGCGCAAGTACGATTAAATATGTACTTAAATATAAATAAATATATATACCATTCGTCGAAAGGCACGGCATCATATGCTCAGCAGATCTTAGCGGCACATGTTTACAGGTCACAGATCGACTTTAGTCCACATTACAGCTGACTTTCTGTCACATTTCTCAAACAGATGCGTTATCAGACTCACTATGCGGGCACATCGTCATAAAATTACTTCCCTGATAGACTGTGTTACACGCCTGACCATAAGCAGCACCTGGTCCCCGCGCCCACTCGTCACACCCAAACCCAGACGTCAACACACCTGGTGGTAAGCAGCACCTGGTCCCCGCGCTCACCCGTCACACCCAAACCCAGACGTCAACACACCTGGTGGTAAGCAGCACCTGGTCCCCGCGCTCACCCGTCACACCCAAACCCAGACGTCAACACACCTGGTGGTAAGCAGCACCTGGTCCCCGCGCTCACCCGTCACACCCAAACCCAGACGTCAACACACCTGGTGGTAAGCAGCACCTGGTCCCCGCGCTCACCCGTCACACCCTAACCCAGACGTCAACACACCTGGTGGTAAGCAGCACCTGGTCCCCGCGCTCACCCGTCACACCCAAACCCAGACGTCAACACACCTGGTGGTAAGCAGCACCTGGTCCCCGCGCTCACCCGTCACACCCAAACCCAGACGTCAACACACCTGGTGGTAAGCAGCACCTGGTCCCCGCGCTCACCCGTCACACCCAAACCCAGACGTCAACACACCTGGTGGTAAGCAGCACCTGGTCCCCGCGCTCACCCGTCACACCCTAACCCAGACGTCAACACACCTGGTGGTAAGCAGCACCTGGTCCCCGCGCTCACCCATCACACCCAAACCCAGACGTCAACACACCTGGTGGTAAGCAGCACCTGGTCCCCGAACTCACCCCTCATCCCCGCTCCCAGTCATCAACGGCCTGACGGAAAGTAACACCTGTTTTTTTTTCCAGTTTTACAACTGATCCAAGTCACCTGGATATTTCATCCTGTGGCAAACCCAGGTTAACTATGCGGTTGACCATGCATGGTAAGCACAGGTTAGCTGTGCGGCTGACTATGCGTGGTAAGCATAACTTAAGTATGCGGTGACCGTGCATGGTAAGCATGGCCATATATGGAGTAAAATATATTAGCGATATTTGGCAACAACATGTTCACCATATGGTGGCCATCATGCACCATGCAGAGAAAACCTGCAAACACATTATGGTTAATATAAAGTTAGCATATATTTACCATATGTTTCCAATATGGTTACCATAAAATTTGCCGTTTTGTGCTAACAAATGTAAACCAGGGTGTAAACCACAGGGCGTCGATTCCTGACGCAGGCAGTGAGTCCTCATGTGATGCGCTGTCACCCACAGAGTGCTTTGCCTCGCAGAATCAGCCATTATAAACGCAACAGTTATTTGCTAGCGCCCTGCATATGACGTCAGTTATTTGCTAGCGCCCTGCATATGACGTCAGTTATTTGCTAGCTTCCAGCGTATGACGTCAGTTATTTACTAGCTCCCAGCGTGTGACGTCAGTTATTTCCTAGCTCCAAGCGTATAACACCAGTTATGCATCACGAGATAAGCCAGAAAACCAAACTGGTCAGTTTAAAATGTCTCGCTTTCATTTTGGTTGAGTGCGCAAAAAATTGCACCGAATGCAAATTTACAACGTTGAACCTAAAAAGGAAGAAGTCAGGAAAGGCTCCATATAAAAGACATACTCCAGGCCCGGGGGCCGGTCACGGGGTGCTCTTGTCACAACCGCGTACTCGTCTTGTTTTATTTGTATTTCTTTGGATATAAAGACCCCATTTCAGGCCGTATTTATGTGCGTAAGTGCTTTCAGTGACTTCTACGTCTTCTGTCGTTCACGCGACTATTCTGTTTTATGGGCTCATCTAATAATGATTGTGACAGATCACTGCCACGGTATAATGAAGTGTAAATTGTAGCCATTGCTACCGCGCCTACAGCCAACTCTGAGAAGAATGAAAAACGGGTCCTTGGAACCTTCTCTCTGCCTTTATTGTAGTTACTTAACGTACGGACACTAAACACATTGTATGTGACTGCCGTGTTTCTAAAGAAATCCCATTATCGCCCGAAGGTGAATGTTGTAGGGATACTATTTTTATTCGGCCATAGTAAAATATGCTAAGACGCAGGAAGATTTTTTGTCGCCGTTAGCAATGGATGAACTATGGCTTTATATGAATCTGCATTTGTTTATTTTTGTTTCCCTTTACATTATGATTTTGTTTTGGCTTTGCCTTTTGAGTTTGTTTTTGTTTTCACTTCGCCTTCTTTTCGCTTTCCAGCTTTCACTTTTACACAGTCCGTTAACTCGGGTCTGTTGGGGAAATTTATTGTTATGATACGCAGGAATTGTGAGACCAGACCCACTAGAAAGCTGTTTTAGCGACCTCAAAATTGTACTGTGTATTAATAATAATAATAATAATAATTATAATAATAATAGTAATAATAATAATTGTTATTATTGTTATTAATGTGCTCATTAATGGTTATTATTGGAATTATTGGTATTGTTGATATTATGGGATGTAAGAATGAAATATATATATAAAATATTTAGATTCTATTCGTAACCGGCAATGTGAAAATGTGAGGAGTTAATCAACTTGAAACCGAAGTTATGAAATTACTGCTCGAAAGGCTGCGGTCACTCTGTGAGGACCGTGGAGCCATCTTCAAACTTCAAGCCGCAAATCTGTCACGAATTCGGACGAAGCAAAGTCTGAAATCCGAAACACCGTGTGCGTCGTTCTCTGATCGCTTGAGACTTCGCGAGTACCGTTTTTTAATAATTTTACTCACTTTTGCACTTGTGATCGAAAACAGATGCTTCAGTGGTATGTCAGCTACCTCAGGGACACGTGTGCATGATGGATATTTGATTTTGGAAGACCAGAATGTGCGCATTAATTTCACCTTAATCAAAACTGAGAGTATAAAAACTGAGGTCTGCCGCTGTAGTCATAATAAACCAAAGTATTAGAAATAACAAAACCGAAATAAGTATTACGCTTGCCTTTTGGCGAATCTAATTAATTAATTAATTATTAATTAATGAATTTCTCCTTCTCCTTTGGATTCATTCTGAATGAACCTTCTAAAAATAGTATTTAACTTTAAAATAATGTGATAGAAGTTTTAAAAAAATTGGGAAATACATAACACAATTCTGTGTCCTTCCTCTTTCCACACGGGCTTGACTAAACAAGCTTTATTTTAAAAGTCGTCCGATTTCGCTTATTAAACTTATAATTCTCTAATTAAATTTGCAAGTCACTAATTAAATTTAAAATTCACTAACTGGACTTATAATTCAGTAAGTGATATCAGTAACTCAGAAGTGCATGAAACAATTCGTGAAAATTATCTTGTATCACTTATCTAAGCACCGTGATATTTTGTTCCAATTTATTTCTTGGGCGTGACTGATTTTTGTCACATTCCATGCTCGTATTATGCTGTCACAGGCCTGCACCATGAACACCGTCAACTATTTACTCTGTTACAGATTTGCGTCATCAACACCGTCAGCTATTTACTCTGTCTCAGGCCTGCGCCATGAACACCGTCAACTATTTACTCTGTTACAGATTTGCGTCATCAACACCCTCAACTATTTACTCTGTCACAGGCCTGTGCCAAGAACACCGTCAACTATTTACTCTGTCCCAGGCCTGTGCCTTGAACACCGTCAACTATTTACTCTGTTACAGATTTGCGTCATCAACACCGTCAACTATTTACTCTATCTCAGGCCTGTGCCACGAACACCGTCAACTATTTACTCTGTTACAGGCCTGCCCCATGAACACCGTCAACTATTTACTCTGTTACAGATTTGCGTCATCAACACCGTCAACTATTTACTCTGTCACAGGCCTGCGCCAAGAACACCGTCAACTATTTACTCTATCTCAGGCCTGTGCCACGAACACCGTCAACTATTTACTCTGTTACAGGCCTGCGCCATGAACACCGTCAACTATTTACTCTGTTACAGATTTGCGTCATCAACACCGTCAACTATTTACTCTGTCTCAGGCCTGCGTCATGAACACCGTCAACTATTTACTCTGTTACAGATTTGCGTCATCAACACCGTCAACTATTTACTCTGTCTCAGGCCTTCGCTATGAACACCGTCAACTATTTACTCTGTTACAGGCCTGCGCCAAGAACACCGTCAGCTATTTACTCTGTCACAGGTCTGCGCCATGAACACCGTCAACTATTTGCTATGGCACGGGCCTGCGCCAAGAACACTGTCAACTATTTACTCTGTCTCAGACATGCGCCATGAACACCGTCAACTATTTACTCTGTCTCAGGCCTGCACCACGAACACCGTCAACTATTTACTCTGTTACAGATTTGCGTCATCAACACCGTCAACTATTTACTCTGTCTCAGGCCTGTGCCATGAACACCGTCAACTATTTACTCTGTCACAGGCCTGTGCCAAGAACACCGTCAACTATTTACTCTGTTACAGGCATGCGCTATGAACACCGTCAACTATTTACTCTGTTACAGGCCTGCGCTATGAACACCGTCAACTATTTACACTGTTACAGATTTGCGTCATCAACACCGTCAACTATTTACTCTGTCTCAGGCCTTCGCCATGAACACCGTCAACTATTTACTCTGTCTCAGGCCTGCGTCATGAACACCGTCAACTATTTACTCTGTTACAGATTTGCGTCATCAACACCGTCAACTATTTACTCTGTCTCAGGCCTTCGCTATGAACACCGTCAACTATTTACTCTGTTACAGGCCTGCGCCAAAAACACCGTCAGCTATTTACTCTGTCACAGGTCTGCGCCATGAACACCGTCAACTATTTGCTATGGCACGGGCCTGCGCCAAGAACACCGTCAACTATTTACTTTGTCTCAGACCTGCGCCATAAACACCGTCAACTATTTACTCTGTCTCAGGCCTGCACCACGAACACCGTCAACTATTTACTCTGTTACAGATTTGCGTCATCAACACCGTCAACTATTTACTCTGTTACAGGCCTGCGCCAAGAACACCGTCAACTATTTACTCTGTCTCAGGCCTGCACCATGAACACCGTCAACTATTTACTCTGTCACAGGCCTGTGCCACGAACACCGTCAACTATTTACTCTGTCACAGGCCTGTGCCAAGAACACCGTCAACTATTTACTCTGTTACAGGCATGCGCTATGAACACCGTCAACTATTTACTCTGTTACAGGCCTGCGCTATGAACACCGTCAACTATTTACTCTGTTACAGATTTGCGTCATCAACACCGTCAACTATTTACTCTGTCTCAGGCCTGCGCCATGAACAGTCAACTATTTACTCTGTCTCAGGCCTGCACCATGAACACCGTCAAGTATTTACTCTGTTACAGGCCTGCGCTATGAACACCGTCAACTATTTACTTTGTTACAGGCCTGCGCTATGAACACCGTCAACTATTTACTCTGTTACAGGCCTGCGCCATGAACACCGTCAACTATTTACTCTGTCACAGACCTGCGCCATCCACACCGTCAACTATTTACTCTGTCACAGGCCTGCGCCATGAACACCGTCAACTATTTACTACGGCATCTGGTCGAGTGTGCTCTGTATTTTTACCCTTGATTTTAATTTCACATGGTTATTTACCAAAATATTTTCTAAAAATTATTTTATGTGTAGTCACAATAACAATGGTCACACCGGCATGGTTTGGCACATATTACAAAAAGTGGACAATTTCACTGTTTTTGCATGGATTATTGAATGCTGCCATTTTTTTTACGAAACTGGGGAGTGTGGGAGTGAGGGGCGGGGGGGGGGGAGAGGTAAATATTTTAGCTATTGTATAAATATTATAATATATAAATATTATAGCTTCATGAATTCAGCCATGCGGTCCTGCCATGACGTCATCGTGACGTGTATGACTCACCTGTGTGTATTGTTGGTTCATGAGTCCAGCCATGCGGCCCTGCCATGACGTCATCGTGACGTGTCTAAGACTCACCTGCGTGTATTGCTGGTTCATGAATCCAGCCATGCGGTCCTGCCATGACGTCATCGTGACGTGTCTATGACTCACCTGCGTGTATTGCTGGTTCATGAATCCCGCCATGCGGTCCTGCCATGACGTCGTCGTGACGTGTCTATGACTCACCTGTGTGTATTGATGGTTCATGAAGCCAGCCATGCGGTCCTGCCATGACGTCATCGTGACGTGTCTATGACTCAGCTGCGTGTATTGCTGGTTCATGAATCCCGCCATGCGGTCCTGCCATGACGTCGTCGTGACGTGTCTATGACTCACCTGTGTGTATTGTTGGTTCATGAAGCCAGCCATGCGGTCCTGCCATGACGTCATCGTGACGTGTCTATGACTCACCTGCGTGTATTGCTGGTTCATGAATCCCGCCATGCGGTCCTGCCATTACGTCGTCGTGACGTGTCTATGACTCACCTGTGTGTATTGTTGGTTCATGAATCCCGCCATGCGGCCCTGTCATGACGTCATCGTGACGTGTCTATGACTCACCTGCGCGTACTGCTGGTTCATGAATCCCGCCATGCGGCCCTGCCATGACGTCATCGTGACGTGTCTATGACTCACCTGTGCGTATTGCTGGTTCATGAATCCCGCCATGCGGCCCTGCCATGACGTCATCGTGACGTGTCTATGACTCACCTGCGCGTATTGCTGGTTCATGAATCCCGCCATGCGGCCCTGCCATGACGTCCATCTGGCGTTGCTCAGGCGGCGCAGTTGGTTGTGCACCTGAAACCCGGCCTTAGACTTGCTCCTGCAAACAACATTACATTATATAATTAAATAAATAAAAAATGGCTCCAAATTGACGAAACTTAGGGGCAAAATGAAAGCCGACGCGTGGAAACCTTAGCCAAGTGCCGAGGGCTTCGCCGGTGGGGTAGGGGGGGGGGCGGGGAGGGGGAGGGGACTACTTGTGATGCAGAGAATGCAATCTCACAATACGTGCAAAGCGCGATATCAGGAGAGTACCAGAACAAGGAATGTTATGCTAACCTATCCCAATAAGAAAAGGAAAAGAAAAGAAAAAATACTAATAATAATAATGATAAAAAATACTACTACTACTACTACTACTACTAATAATAATAATAATAATAGTAATAATAATAATAATACATCCATTTATACAACTCGAGTTCATTAATCAACAACACAGAGAGTAACAGATGCACCTCATTAGACAGGAATGCGTGTGATAAATAGATGGTACGTTGTTTTACTGCGTGTACAGCCAGCCAGGCTCACAAAAACGTCATACAGGCTATGCGAGCGTGACACAGACGTAAGCTTTGTGACGCCAGCCAGCGTCGTGAGGGATGAGGCAGCGTAACACTGACGTCACGGCTTTGCCTCGTGTAACATTCCACCCCTGGGGTGAACAAAACTGCATGCCACCCTCCTTACTATTGCACAAGTGTATGTAGTGGATAATGGATACTCGTATTGCCGTGGTTTTAGTGATTCTGGCAGAACTGGGCGGTTGTTATCATATATGTTACCATGCGTGTCTAAAAAAATAATAAACAAAAAAAAAAATAAAAAAAAAATAAATAAAACTCAGAGAAAGGGGGGTTATTCTGAGGTCGCACTCGGTCCTCGCGGAGTGCCAATTTCGTTAAAACAGGGGATCATTTTCATGCAGTACTCGGCGTTAGCCACAAAAAGCGCGGAGGGGGGGGGGGGGGGGGGTTCCTCTTTCCCAAATTTACTCCGCGTTTGGATAAAATAGGGGCTATTTAACCTATTATTTCAAAATTAGCACTCCGTGTTTAGGGGTCATTTTTAAACGGCATGGACACGCATGGTAACCAGCTGGTATTTGAGCACCCCCACCCCCCGTCCCCAACCGGGCCTGGCATTGGCTGTTAATGCAAAAGCTAATTTTTTACCGTTCAAGCAGCCACAAGGCCACTGATACTTGATTGCCATTCATAAAATTTTTATCGATAAAAGACAACATCCAGCTAAGGCATCTTTTGCCTCAAAAATTTCACACAGTCCCAGAATAACTACCAACCCCCCCCCCCTGCCCCGATGGGAGGGGAGGAGGGTGAGACACCATAGCCTGGTGTTGGCATAAAAGTAGTATGATAATTTGGGTTCCACTGCAGTGACGTCATACCCCCCTAGCCGGCAGTCGGGACAGACCCCTCCCCCCCTCCAGGACATACTATGTACCGACCCCCCTCCCCCCTAGGGGTAAGAAAATTTTTCGATTTCAGCATAGATATATGTTTCAGACGATTCTGAAGAACTTTGGTTTTTATGACCTCCCCCCGCTCCCTAGGGGTAAGAAAATTTCGCAATTTCAGCATAGTTATCCGTTTCAGACGATTCTGGGCAACTTTGGTTTTTATGACCCCCCCCCCCTATGGGTAAGAAAATTTTGCGATTTCAGCATAGATATATGTTTCAGACGATTCTGAAGAACTTTGGTTGTTATGACCCCCCCCCCCCCCCTCCTATCATGTAACACTGTGTAGTTGAACAGCCACAGACATCATTCAAAGACGAGATTTAAAAGACGTGTTGAACAAGTTGTTCAACATGTTCAACATGTTGAACATGTTGAACAACTTGTTGAACATGTTGAACATGTTGAACAATTTGTTGAACAATACCACGAATTATTCGAACACGTGTTTTGAATGGGCTTGCCATTCGAACACGTCTTTTAAATGGGCTTGCCATTCGGACGCATGTTTGAATGGGCGCAGTTTTCCTACATAACTATCCACATTTTCACTTCCCATTTTCCAACAATCAACCAACCAACCAAGTGGTAGAATCGTTTGACAAGTGATAAACTATATTTGTTAAAGTTGGTCTAGAACCACCATTTCTGCACCACGATAACTTTAGAACATTTGAATAAGTAGCATGGTAAAATGCTAAAACTTATTTTATATATCATACCCCATTCCTTCTCAAATTATTGATCGTTCCCACGCTGTGAACGAGTGCACTCTGAAATTTATCGATCAGTTTCCCCACACTCTTAGACCTTTCATGTACTTATTCCTATGCTGTGTGTGCGTGTGGTTATTGTAATAGAACCATTGAAATATGACTAATTAAATATTATCATAATAATAATAGTGAAAATAGACAAAGAAATATGGCTATTATGTTTAAAAAAGCCACAGAGTCACATAATGTTACAGATCATATAAAGTCACATAATGCCACAGTCGCATGTTGTCACATAATGTCACAGAGTCACAAAAACCAAAAACAAAAAGTTTGTCCAAGTTTTTACAAGAAGAACAAAAAGGTCTGCTCTCGTCTTTGAATGATGTCTGTGGCTGTTCAACTACACAGTGTTACATGATAGGGGGGGGGGGGGGTCATAACAACCAAAGTTCTTCAGAATCGTCTGAAACATATATCTATGCTGAAATCGCAAAATTTTCTTACCCCTAGGGGGGGTCATAAAAACCAAAGTTGCCCAGAATCGTCTGAAACGGATAACTATGCTGAAATTGCGAAATTTTCTTACCCCTAGGGGGGGGGGGTCATAACAACCAAAGTTCTTCAGAATCGTCTGAAACATATATCCATGCTGTAATCGCAAAATTTTCTTACCCCTAGGGGGGGGGGGGGTCATAAAAAGCAAAGTTGCCCAGAATCGTCTGAAACGGATAACTACGCTGAAATTGCAAAATTTTCTTACCCCTAAGGGGGGGGGGGGGTCATAAAAACCAAAGTTCTTCAGAATCGTCTGAAACATATATCTATGCCGAAATCGCAAAATTTTCTTACACCTAGGGGGGGAGGGGTCGGTACATAGTATGTCCTGGGGGGGGGGGGGGTCTGTCCCGACTGCCGGCTAGATGGTGGTATGACGTCACTGCAGTGGAACCCCCATTATCATACTACTCATAAAAAATCTGCAGGGTGGTAGACCTTTTTGTATTTTAAAACGTATCCTGCATTCCAGACTTTTCTTAGGACCTCAGACAGAAAAAAATCACATTCTACCTAAATTTAAAACGTTTGGGCACAAAACCAGGTAAAATAGCAACAACTCCGTCTCCCGCCACCGGAAGTTCTAGTATGTTTCTGACGAGGGATAATATCTAAACATAAACATAAAACAAAAACGCTCAAATTCACCAACCTGGATGGAACAAGAAATCCTATGGGTTACACTCTTGTCTTAAGTACACCTGATATGCGCAAATAAAAAAATAGAACAGGAATGACAAAATTTAAAAAATAGTGATGAAGAAAAGGTCTGACAAACAGGAGCACTTAAAAGTGATGACGTCACACAGTTGTTACTACAAATATCAGCGGTTGGTAATTATATGAAAGTGTTTAACTTCTGGGACTTGTCAAGTGTTCGTCTTCTTTGTGATGATTTCGAAAAAGAAATGCCAGATTGTTTTCGAAAGGTTTCATTTCTCTGCTCAAGTAACACTCGACATAATGATCCAATCAATAACGTTATGACATCGTAAAAGTCCGCTCAATGACGCAATCAACAGCGCCACGTCATCATAACGACCGGCTTAATGACGACATCAATATCATCACGTCATCGTCGACGAGGCCGCTAATCCTGACAGATCCACGCTCAGCCTGCACGTGTCCGACACGTGTCAACTGATCTCAACTGTTGTTGTCAGTCCAACGACAATGCATTTATCACTTACAAATGTCATGATACGTAGAGTAACGAGTTGGTACGTGAGTGTTCCCCTGTGGTGCAACTTTAACTTACAAAAAGTAAATATATAGATGTTATCTAAAAAAAAAAAGAATAACTGAACCATTCCAGATAACGCCACACACTTCAATACAACTATGTGAATAAAAACGCTTTCATTATCGCAGCTAGCGCTCCGTCCTGGTGCTTCGTTCGTGTTTTTTTTTCTTTTTTGGTCTCTGCAGCAGTCATTGCCAGTGTGACAGTGACACCAAGGCCTTAAGGGAACGAGGTTTGCTCCTTTGTCTGGAGTATTACTTTCAATGCATTACTTTAATCGCAATTTTCTCCTTTTTTCTCGTAAATTTGAGACCATACCTCATTTTAACTTTATTTATGTAGCATAATTGTTTGGCAACTTCTTATCCGCTGTTGATTTATCTTCAGGTCCCTTTATTGCTATATTTTGTTTTATATACAAAATCTAAGAGCTATCAACAAATTTTTCTAGTCTTGCCTTTCCGACAGGTGAAACTTCATTGAAAATGTGAAGTGGGACTTTCTTCCCATCCAGAGGCAAAACTTTCTTCCCAACCAGGGCAAGACTTTCTTCCCATCCAGGGGCAAGACTTTCTTCCCAACCAGGGCAAGACTTTCTTCCCATCCAGGGCCAAGACTTTCTTCCTGACCAGAACTAGTATCAAAGGTGATCCACATTGTTGTAAAAATTCGCCCTCCTTCACGCCGCGCATGAAACGTTCACAATGCTAGAAAGGGGGCGTAGGGCAAATTTTCCCGGTACTTCTGTCTGGACGTTTTGTCTTGCCGCATGTAACGTTTACAATGCTAGAAAGGGGGCGTAGGGCAAATTTTCCCGGTACTTCTGTCTGGACGTTTTGTCTTGCCGCATGTAACGTTCACAATGCTGGCAAGGGGGCGTAGGGCAAATTGTCCCGGTACTTCTGTCTGGACGTTTTGTCTTGCACATGTAACGTTCACAATGCTGGCAAGGGGGCATAGGGCAAATTGTCCCGGTACTTCTGTCTGGACGTTTTGTCTTGCACATGTAACGTTCACAATGCTGGCAAGGGGGCGTAGGGCAAATTGTCCCGGTACTTCTGTCTGGACGTTTTGTCTTGCACATGTAACGTTCACAATGCTGGCAAGGGGGCATAGGGCAAATTGTCCCGGTACTTCTGTCTGGACGTTTTGTCTTGCCGCATGTAACGTTCACAATGCTGGCAAGAGGGCGTAGGGCAAATTGTCCCGGTACTTCTGTCTGGACGTTTTGTCTTGCACATGTAACGTTCACAATGCTGGCAAGGGGGCGTAGGGCAAATTGTCCCGGTACTTCTGTCCTGACGTTTTGTCTCACGTTTGGCAAGAAGAATCATGCTGCCGTGAAATGATGTCTCCTTAATTTACGACTGCTCCTGCACTGACAGGAGATTGGAGGAGAAATGTGGCGGACATGGGGAAAATTTGGTCTCTGTTAACGTCAACATTAAATGGAGAAATCGTAGACTTTGGAGGCTTTAATTGGCCTATCCAGGACTACGCTTGAGCCACTCGTGGCTGGCTGTCATATGTTGTACGTCATGCGTCATACGCCCTCCTCTGTGTAAGTTCATCACCATTCATGTTCTTGATCCTGCAATCTTGTTGTCCAAACACGGTATGACGTCATTACAACGACATGACTAGGACTTATTAGATCTGATGTGGCAGGAGTATGTTGTTGAAACAACGCCAGACCTGTAGTAGAAGGAAACATGTCGTCGTAACTGTCGTTATATGTCGTTGTGTCTTAATCACTTCTGCTGTATCAGTTATTCTAAGTGCGATGTGCGATGCAGTAGTGATTTTATCATGTAGAAGCGAGTGATGTTCTAAGGTAGAAGCGAGTGATGTTCTCAGGTAGAAGCGAGTGATGTTCTCAAGTAGAAGCGAGTGATTGTCTCAGGTAGAAGCGAGTGATGTTCTCAGGTAGAAACGAGTGATGTTCTCAGGTAGAGGCGAGTGATATTCTCTGGTAGAAGCGAGTGCTGTTCTCAGGTACAGGTGATTAACTAATCCCGAGCATATCAGTGGTATGAAAAGCACACTTTCGGGATCAACTAATCCAGCCTGGTAAGTTAATCCTAAGCAACACTGCAGTATGAACGCTTTCCGGATTAGCTTAGCATAACTTAAAATTCTTAACAACGCAATGACCTAACGTTCACGAATAACGTCGTGTTCTGATGCCCAGCAAATCCGCAGTATGAAAAGGCGCAGATTGAGGCCGGTCAGGACTGGCTGAGCCGCAGTATGAACAGAGCATGCGATACTACTTTTAGATCACTCTTAGATCAAATTTATTAAATCAACATTTTTTACCTTTGAAAATCGACACTCTGGCGCCGTGAGGACATACTCGGTCGTCTCGTTGTCATAATGTCATCTACGTCATCGACTACGTCACTTCTACGTCTTGAATCACTTGCTTTTAATCCAAAATAACTACCACGCCTTACTCCACTGAGCTTTCCAGGGTAGCTCACACGGCAGGCGCTACTTCCACGGCGTCCTGCAGAACTCCCGCGCCGCTCTGCAGAACTCCCGCGCTTTTCCACAGAACTCCCGCGCCGTTCCGCAGACCTCCCGCGCCATTCCGCAGACCTCCCGCGCCCTTCCGCAGACCTCCCGCGCTGAGTACTGCTTCCGCTACACATTAGCTTACTTCCTTCCTCCTCACTCTGCTCGCTACAGCGGCTCACGTTTTTATATGGGCCATTCAACTGCCCAGGCACTTGTGGCATGTCTGCAGCGACGATGAGCGTCATTTTGTTTTGAAATTTTAATAGTATATATATATCGCAAAATGTTTATGACCACACAGAAAACAAGTCGATTGCTTCATCAAGTTCCTTTGTTTGTTTGTTTGTTAGTTGCTGTGCGTGTCTTTTCATTTTTTTCACTGGCAAAAAATCCACCTTTCCCTTCTCTCCATCCACTACTTTCCATCCATTACTTTCCATCCACTACTTTCCACCCACTACTTTCCATCCACTACTTTCCGGAGTTCTATTACAGACGCATCTTTTAACCTTACGATTAATTTTCCGGGCCTAATTCGGCTAAGCACCTGCCGGGTTGGAGTGTCCCGTGTTTATGCCTGCCTCGTTCAGCGTAAAGACGGCCAGGTATTCCTTTCATGTGCACTTCGCCTATCTCTTCTTAAAGTGTTCTCCGTCGTGTGCTTGAAATTCGGTTTATACATCCTGGTTAATTGCTTAGATCACTTAGTTTTGCAATCCTGTTTATATGCAGATCAAAAAGATATTTATATCACTCCAAAGCCCATTAAAACATACCACAGTATAAGCGTATTTTTAACCGCACTTTATCTAAAAACTCCGATAACAAAAAAAATAATGTTTATTGACTTTGTCAACCCCTCCATGATCTTCGGAAAACGAGACCAACCGGCAGAAACATTCTGAGTGACACGCGGGTGCGGATGGTGGGAGGGGGGCGGGGTTCACAGCAACCGGAAACATTAAACATCGCTCCATTCCTTTATAAAAAGGACATAAAT
Organism: Protula sp. h YS-2021; assembly: GCA_949752745.1. NCBI lineage: Eukaryota > Metazoa > Annelida > Polychaeta > Sabellida > Serpulidae > Protula > Protula sp. h YS-2021. The sequence goes on along the minus strand of OX457031.1, from coordinate 6,786,306 downwards.
TCCATCCCAATTAAAGGACCAGCCTGACATTCACAAAAGTTAACTGTTTACCGCACGAGGGAAGGGGGCGTTGTCAGACGAGGCGGGGGAGGGCGGAGTGGGGAGGGGAGGCGGAAGGGGGTGGGATCGGAGTGGGGAGGGGAGGCGGGAGGGGAGGAGGGACGGGGGAGGGAAGGCGTTAGCAGACGAGGCGGGTGAGGGGCGGGGAGTGGAGTGGAGGGGACGAGGGGAGGCGGGAGGGAGCGGGACGGAGGAGAGGAGGCGTTAGCAGGCGAGGCGGGGGGTGGGGGGGGTGGGGGGGGGGGCTCTTAGGCCAATCCCATTTGTGCGACACCAGTATATCACACCATTCATGTTTTATTTTGGCACATTTATTTTCCTTATTTGCTCAATCAACGTCGACTCAAAGTCGGGTTTCGGTTCTTTGAAGTCAAAACAACGTCGACCTCCTGATGTTTTACAGACATCGATACCCTGACTTATAATTAACGTTGCGTGAAGGTGTCAAATAAAGTTAAACACCGTTTATCTGAGGAAGTTTTATAGACGTCCGAAAAGCCGCTTTGTATAAAATTCGGGAAACTATTAATCTAGAATCGTCTACACAGCGGCAGTCATGGTGTGGTCACCCCTCCGCAACAATACACCCACCCTTGGGCCATCGGGTAACGTGAATATGGTGTTTTTAAAAGTAGGCGGAAAAATAACCTGTCATGGCTGCCATTTCCGGTGAGCGATAATACAAGGCGGCTACTTTTTGACTGTGAGTCCGACGCCTATACACATCAGCGAGTTTCTAACGTCCATCCTACGATTTTTCTACGTCTATTCAACGTTACACTGGAGACGTTGATTAAATTTTTGAGAAAGTTGCGTTTTGCTTGCGATCAAAAGCAACGTTTAAACAATGATTGGAGCATCTATTCAACATTGGTAAGAAGCTGATCTATATTGTCAAATTACAATCAGAGTTAACGTTGCCATTTGTTCAGGTAGGCGTCGCCACCTTAAATTATGGTCGCATATCCGTCAAAAAATAAATCCGGTAAACTTTTTTCTGCGATCATTAAAATAGCCTCGAGACGATTTCAATTGTCGCCCAACAGACTCATGGCGGTATATTTATCCAAAAAAAAAAAATGAAAAAATGAAATCTACCTGTTGTAAATTTTTTTTATCACGACCATTAAAATCGTCTCGTGACAATTTCTATTGTCGGGCAACATTATATATGGTACACATTTTAGTTACTATTTATTCGCGCTCTTTTACTTCGCCATGATATTTTCACGCAATATAATTGCACATAAAATTTACCTTTAAAGAACGCCTGTGGACGTGCGGCTATATCACGAGTTTGATTGTTGGATACCACATCTTTTCGAATAGATTTCTTAATTTTAGAACGCAAAAAATTAATTGTGGCGAGTAAAGTTTATGCATGTTAATGCAAATGCTGTAATTTATTTTCAAAATAATAAAATCGACGTGCAGAAAATGCGAGTGACTTGGGTGGCATAAAAGTGGTTCGTCAAAGAATTAAATATAAATACCAAAGCGATACAAAATACCTGTTGTGATATTTTTGCAAAATTATACCGCCATAGCGCATGAGCAGGTTTTACAAACTCGTGATAAAACCCATGCTCAGGCAAACGTTCTTTAAAACACAAGACGTTTAATTATGGTGCGCAATTTTTTTGACGACATTAAAGAGCTCAAATAATGCATGAAATGTAAATGTTGCGCGGCTAAGGAAATTTCCGAAGGCCATCAAATGAAGGCGAGAAAAAAATATACAATATGTACGTATGATTTTTTTGAACAAGTATACTTAGCCATAGCTTATGGCGGTATATTTGAACAAAAAAAATCAAAACGTACATGTTGTATATTTTATTTTTTCTCGCGTTCATTTGAATGGCGTCGCGGCAATTTTCTTAGCCGTGCAACATTTACATTTCATATGTTATTTGACTATTTATTTCGCGCTCTTTAATTTCGCCATAATTTTATCCCGCACCATAATTAAACGTATTGTGTTTTAAAGAACGTCTGTCTAATCATGCGTTTTATCACGTAATTTAATTTCTTAATTTTGGAACGCGAAAAGTTAATTATAGGGCGCGATGAATTGAATTCATTCTATCATTTATTTTTTGAATAATAAAAACCACGTGCGGAAATAGCCACTTGGAAAACATAAAAAGTGGTTCGCAAAAGAATTAAATATTTTCTGATCTATTAATTGCACAAAAATAACACTGCGATATGTTGGAGCGCGAACGCCATGAAATTTTTGTGCAAATATACCGCCATAATAGCTAACATCAAAAGTAGTTCGAGAAATAATTAGAATTTTCTGCCATATCAATTGTACATCAAAACCACAGTGATACAAAAACCCTGCTGGAGAGCGAATGTCGTGATTTTTTTTAACAATTATACCGCCATATGAAATCGACGTTGGATGGACGCTGTAATGTTAACGGGGTAGTTTATGGCGTTCTCTACATAGCTACGTTTTGTCTATAACTGACCAGGCATTCACAATTTTTCGTTTTATCCGATGATATAGCAGATGATTTCAGGTGGACGTAGAGTAGGGTACTTGCGTGATCCAGTTTTTCAGCCTCTCACTTTACGTTATGACGTCTCAGTAACGACATGGTTTCATCCACAAGTTTTAGAACGTCACTGTTTGTGGTTGTTTCGTCATAACGATTTCCTGTCACCGGATCTCGCAATGACCTATGAATTGAGCAGGAACTTGGAAAAATAAAGAATTTTAAGGATTTTGGGCTGCTTTGCGAGCTCGTGTGATCCCGGAAGGAGTCGCTAGTATTGTTTATTTTTCTCCCAGAAATCACTCCGCGTGCCTCGTGATTTCATGGTAAAAAAAACACAAAAAACTCTTTCCGTATACCATACTCCTACAGACATCTCATTTGACTTTACGTGTGACGAGATACCACGCATTAATTTGGATACACGACGCGGTGATAAAAAATCAAGTGACATGCACTTCACAAATCTAATCGCAAAAACATTGCGCATTTCTTGGCCACTCCACTCGCGTGGAGGGTCATTGACCACACTTAGAGCACTAAATCGCGTCTTTAATAGTACTTGCTATCACAACCACGGAGGAAGTATAATTACTAGCTGAGTCGTCCGGACGTTGTGGTGGCATTCTCCTAAATACATTCTTGTCTCCTGATGATTGAAACCAAGTGAACATGGAGAAATTTGGAAATGTCAGGCGAGTGCCCAACAGAAGATAACAGGAGCAGTCGCGGACAGTAACAGGGACGGACAGTAACAGTCACGGACAGTAACAGTTACTGACAGCAACAGTCACTGACAGCAACAGTCACGGACAATAACAGTCACGGACAGCAGCCGTCACGGACAGTCACAGTCGCGGACAGTAACAGTCATGGACAGCAATAACATAATCGTATGCCTGTGCCAATAAAACCAAAACAAAGACAGGTTACCCGGTCGTATCTAACAGGTTACGAATATTTAAAAAAAAATCGGCCTGTTATAAAACACTTTATAATTAAACTTGTCACACTAAAAACAGAAAAAAGTGACGAAATCGCTTCACGCTGAAAAAAGCCACAAAACAGAGTGTTGTAATGAATCATACTGTTTATCGTTTATGCTACACTCGATTACGCCCCTTAACACAATCCCTCTGAAAAACCTGAACAAATGAACTCAGTGAAACCTGATCAAAATGGAAAAAGTATTCAGCCCGGAACAGGTATTTTGAGTAAAATTCTAATAGATCAGATGCTTCCGAAAAAATTCTTTCTTTCTTTCTTTCTTTCTTTCTTTCTTTTTTTCTACCTTTCTTTCTTTCTTTCTTTCTTTCTTACTTTCCCGAAGTGCATACCCACCCAATCCAACTATGGGGGTTCCCTCCTCAACACTGCGCGACCAGACCCGAACACCCGAATCCTACCGCTCTTCATATTTCCTACTATTAAATACCGAAGACTGTACTAACTTACGTGGGTACAAAAACAAAAACATCTTTGCCATTAACTTACCACAATCTCCTTTCTCTTATGCCACTTCCTGATACCGTCACAGGCCGACAACTGGGTACTCGGCTCGACGATATCCCGCTCCCACGCCTAAAGGTTTTGCGGGAACTAGCGTTCTGCATTTTAGGCGGAGCTGATTTTGGGACAGGATGCAGCGGTTTAGAGATAAACGACGATGACTCTTCATCTTCTCTTATACTTTCAAAATTTTTTCCATTTGAAATTCGGCATTTTGGAGACTGGAGCCTTTTCTGTCGTTCCTTCAGTACATCGGCAATTGTAAATTTTCTTCGTTTTATTTCACTGCCATTATCGTGAAGTGTCTTTAATTCTGCCTTATTTTCATTTGTTCCCGGAACACGATTTACCTCTGAAGCGCATTGGTTTCTTTCAGAAGGCAAATCGGGAGGAATGCGTATCTCAGGGCAGGCTGAGATGTCAGACTCTCCATTCAAAGTGACTTCTTCGTTCTGTTGTTGAAGCCGGTGGTTGATTCTTGCAATTTTCACGAGATAGTCAGAACGCTCATCCGATCCAGATGAATAATCCATAGTTGTACAGAGCCGGTGTGAAATATATAATCAAGACACGTGTGAATTACGATGACCACATTTCGCCATTCGCGTTATTTCGGAACAGAACTTTCACGAAGCGGTTTCGTGCTTTGCGCTCTTCGTACGTAACACGCTTGGTTAGGTGACGTTCGTAGTCTGAACTGTTACACGCAAATCTTGCTCAAACGTGTGTAACTTAAAATACAGCGATAAATGGCTAAAAAAGAGGACAGCTATGAGGTATTTGATTTTATTTTCTCATTGAACTGGTAAAGGTGTGGTTAAGGGTCCAATATTTTTGTAGACAAAAGGTTATTAATGCAATATAAATAATATAATAATTATAAAATACGATTCCGAAATAGTTGGCTACAAACTTTTTAAAAAATTTTTTGAACGATAACATAAAAAGACATCTTATATTTTATATTCAATAATTGTTGTTGAATACATCTGAACCTTATACATGAAACATTAATAATTTCAAAATAATAATAATCTCAAAATTCGAAATAATTATCTAGCGTAAGTAACTGTATATTTTTATATGCTTGCAAAAGGAGTATAACCATGATCTAAACAGAAGGTTTATGTTTCTTTGACACTACTGTGGGAAAGAAATTTAATTTTTTAATTAGTAATAGGGTCAGCGTTAGTGTAAGAGATTAGGATCATCTTTAAGTCAGGCCTTCACAACACCTTTAACTTTAATTTTCATTCGGTTGTCTACAAACTTTTTTTAATATGTCGGCGTATCGTATTTATTCTGTTTTATAAAGACCAGTTGATTTCGACTAACAGTCTTTGATAGAAATAAAAAGGAAACAGGTTTTTTTGTTGTTAATCTGTGTGTACGAAACATTCTTTAACCCAAGTGACTGAGATTAGCTCATGAAATAACATTGTTTTACATCAAAATTAAAATAAAAATGACACAACTGACAAGCAATCTCATAGTGTTGCAGTCATCCCATTAAAAAAAAATGACACGTTATTGACTCAATTCTTTGTGTTCTGCATTTAGGAATATTTCCATGTATAGTAGTTGGTTACTGGAAACACGAGTATGGAACATACTGTTTGTGTGCGATATGTTTATGTATATGTTTGTCTGCCTGAGATTACCAGCATCAAAAGTATTATTTTTAACTCTTAGCGGGCTACGCCAGTAATACTGCTGCAAGGATGCGGGGTTGGGGTTGGGGGGGGGGGGGGTTGCTGTATATACCACGCCTACTTTTCTGTCCACTGTTAGCCACCAAAGCCCAGTTTTGAAAAATAAAAAATCCCAACCCTTTGATTGTTGTTATTTCACAGGGCAGCTTGAATGAAACGAGCCAACCATTTTTTTGTTTAATCTTTTAATCATTTTTTTTTATAACCAGTAAATACTTCTCACATGTTTTTGGACTTCTAAAATAAAATTTTAGATGTCTCTAATTCAATTTCTGATGTATTAAACTAAATATTGATTTAAAATTACGTTTATCAAAATTTAACTCCATTTACAGATATCTAAAATTAAAACTGCATTCCCCACAATTTTGCGAGTCGCGAAGATGAAAGTTGTACAGTTATAAACGTCAGTTATATTGTGTAAACGTCTATTATATTGTGTAAACGTCAAAATATTGTGTAAAGGTCAATTATATTGTGTAAACGTCAGAAATGTTGTGTAAAAGTCAATTATATTGTATAAAGATCAATTATATTGTGTAAACGTCTATTATATTGTGCGAACGTCAATTATATTGTGTAAACGTCAAAATATTGTGCAAAGGTCAATTATATTGTATAAAAATCAATTATATTGTGTAAACGTCACCAATATAGTGTAAACATCAAATATATTGTGTAAACATCAGTTTCAAAGAAGACACCATGAAGACCTCAGAACGATATTTAGCCGATGTTGACTAATTCCGAGTCAACATCAAGTAGTATTGACTATAGTCAGACTGTTGAGCACCGCTACCGGCCCTGTCTCGTGCATTCCCTGATGCAAATGACCGTAATAACCCAGTTTGCTCCCATGCCATGATATATGCCAGGATTTATACTTTTAGCGTATTTGCGATATTTTGCAGGCCTACGCGCGGTCTGTGGCTGCGGTGGAGCGATCTCTGTGGCTAAATCACCTCCACGACCTACTCACCGTGTGTAACCGCGTACAAGACAAACTGGACATCGCCAAGCGTCTCCGCAAGGAGGCGTCGGCTGTGCAAAAGGACTTCAGAAAACTGACTGCTCACATCAAATCTATACGCAACGACATCAAGGAAGTGAACGGTGGCTGTAAGGAAATGCAGCAAGAGCTAGATGTCGAGATGTACCTGGGGGAAATGGTGGAAAAACTGCATCAGTACGGCCAAAGTATCAGGCTGGAAATGTACACGTTATCAGGTGATAGCCACACGGGTAACACCGCCGCGAGAGAAAGCAAGAGTTCGACTGCGTGCGACTTCTGAGTAAAGGTTGACGTCTGCAGGAAAGTCAGTTTTTTCCATTTTCGCGTTGTTATGGCAATATCAATTGCGCACATCCGGTAGCGCGTAGTGTTCGATACTGGAGCAACGGAGAATAGGCTGTGCGTATCTGACCCCAGTACACTGCGAAAATAGTGGAAGATCTGGGGGTACAGCTGTGCTGATCTACCCGTCATACGCACTGCGAAAATCATGGAAGATATGGGGGTACAGCTGTGCAGATCTACCCGTCATACGCACTGCGAAAATAATGGAAGATCTGGGGGTACAGCTGTGCAGATCTACCCGTCATACGCACTGCGAAAATCATGGAAGATGTGGGGGTACAGCTGGTGTATCTACCCGTCATACGCACTGCACAAATGATACCGTCTCCTTTGTACGCGCACTGGCATTCAATAAATAAATATAAATGTCATACTGGGTGGCCTTGTTGCCATCCGTGTCCATGACTTTTTGAAATGACCCCAAGCGTCGACTGCCAAGCCTGACTAATCTCCCCATTTTAAAACTAAACGCGGACATTCTCGTAAATCCCCCCACACCGAAGCATAGTGTCAAATTTAACAAGAACCTGTTCTTTGAAGGATAAATATCCAACACTTCTAAAAAATAAAAAATGAAATAAAATGAAATAAAACAAATAAATAACATAAATGAAAATAAAAAGAACTTTCTTTCTTCGAGTAGAATTTTAAAAAGACTTTGCAGCCTGACTTTTTCTTTGCGCGGAATTCCATATTTTTTCCGGGTCCTGAAATCTTTCTAAGAAAAGGCATCGCCCCCCCACTCCGCCCCTACCCTCACCAAGAATTGTGCGCAACTGAAGCTGGTAATTTATATTAGTAGTCAGTATATAATAGTCAGTGACCGGGTAAGTCAGTGACCGGGTAAGTCAGTGACCGGGTCAGTCAGTGACCGGGTAAGTCAGTGACCGGGTCAGTCAGTGACCGGGTAAGTCAGTGACCGGGTCAGTCAGTGACCGGGTAAGTCAGTGACCGGGTAAGTCAGTGACCGGGTAAGTCAGTGACCGGGTAAGTCAGTGACCGGGTCAGTCAGTGACCGGGTCAGTCAGTGACCGGGTAAGTCAGTGACCGGGTCAGTCAGTGACCGGGTAAGTCAGTGACCGGGTCAGTCAGTGACCGGGTAAGTCAGTGACCGGGTAAGTCAGTGACCGGGTCAGTCAGTGACCGGGTAAGTCAGTGACCGGGTAAGTCAGTGACCGGGTAAGTCAGTGACCGGGTCAGTCAGTGACCGGGTCAGTCAGTGACCGGGTAAGTCAGTGACCGGGTAAGTCAGTGACCGGGTAAGTCAGTGACCGGGTAAGTCAGTGACCGGGTCAGTCAGTGACCGGGTCAGTCAGTGACCGGGTAAGTCAGTGACCGGGTCAGTCAGTGACCGGGTAAGTCAGTGACCGGGTCAGTCAGTGACCGGGTAAGTCAGTGACCGGGTAAGTCAGTGACCGGGTCAGTCAGTGACCGGGTAAGTCAGTGACCGGGTGAGGACTTCCGCGCCCTTATGCGTGGCTCTCGGTGATAAAAAATCACTGTTCGGAGGAGTGAAGACAAAATGACGGACCAGTAAAGAGAAAGCGGTGCTAATCAATAGAAACCACTTTTCGCCAAATTATGTATTTTTGCTTGCAGACGCAGCTAGAACGCGTGTTACTGCGAACATTAAACGAAAGGTAGATAGACACTTGCACCGAGAAGAGCCGATCGTAGATCCGAACTACCGAAAGAATTCCCCTCTCTTTGTAAGAGCGCGGGGTGCGGAATGAAAATTATCCTACTCCCACCCTCTACGTTTTTAATGAAACTGTTACTCCGCGTTGGCCGCATCTGACTCCCGATCGTTCTCCCTCAACCTTGCGCACTCTTCGCACGCGCCTTCGCACGCGCCTTACCCGCCCCTTTGAGCTGGCTTCAGACAAAAGGGAAAATGCACTCTTATAATGTTGCTGCCTACGAGAGCATAATGTAACGTCGCATAAAAGCTGAAGCACAAAGGCGCTTCCTCAAGCTTGAACGAAAGTTTAGTTGACCATGTTTTACGATTTTAACCAGATCGTTTTCTCCTTTGAGTAACGAAAATTAAACTTTGATGACAAAAAATACGATTCTGAAGACTTGAAAATTTGGAATTCTGTAAGGACCTTGGTTCGCAGTAATATCTGGCAGCGAGTGCATCAAACCTACACGCAGCTCCGCGTAAAAAGCTTTCGGCATGCTAAATCCCAGTAAACATTCCGACGCCGATCTAACACCGATCTGAGGTTGCGGCATTGATCCAATCAAAACACAACATTAATTGCTTTTGGTCTCAAACCAAACCCCCTTTTTTTTCAATCCGCGTTGAGTAGACTCTGAAAAATTGACGTTGTATATAAAGGATAACGGAGATAACTGGCAAACCAAATAGTCTCAACCTCAGTTTATTTTTAATGTTAATACAACTGAATAACAAATGCTATCTTATTTTTCAAAGGCGAAGTATGAAACACTTAGCCAAAAAATAACATTATCCAATCAAATTCTAGCAGAATTTTAAAAAACTTTTTAGTGTATTTTTGGTTTACTTTCCTTTAAAGACAAGCCAATTTTTTCAAAGATTTCGAATTCTTTTTGCCAGTCCAAAATCTCTCTGGAAAAAGAACATAGCTTTGTCATAATTGTGTGGAACAGCATCTCTCACTCCCACCCCACCACTCACTCTCACCAAACCACTCACTCCCACACCATCACTCACTCCCATACCATCACTCACTCCCACCGCACCACTCACTCCCACAACATCACTCACCCCCACATCACCACTCACTCCCACCCCACCACTCACTCTCATCCCACCACTCACTCCCACCTTACCACTCACTCCCACACCATCCCTCATTAAAACAAAAAAAAACTCACTCCCACACCATCCCTCACTCTCAACCCACTACTCACTCCCACACCATCATTCACACCCACCTCACCACTCACTCCTACCCCATCACTCACTCCCACCCCACCACTCACTCCCACACCATCCCTCACTAAAACCAAAAAACCCACTCCCACACCATCCCTCACTCTCACCCCACTACTCACTCCCACACCATCACTCACACCCACCTCACCACTCACTCCCGCCCCATCACTCACACCCACACAACACTCACTCCCACGAGATCCCTCACTCCCACCGACCACTCACTCCCATACCATCACTCACTCCCATCACATCACTCACTCCCACACTATCACTCACTCCCACATCACCACTCACTCCCACAATACAACTCACTCCCACACCAGCACTCGCACCCGCCTCACCATTCACTCCCATCCCACCACCCACTCCCACCCCATCACTCAATCCCACACCATCCCTCACTCCCACCCCATGACTCACTACCACAACATCCCTCACGCGCCTTACCCGCCCCTTTGAGCTGGCTTCAAACAAAAGGGAAAATGCACTCTTATAATGTTGCTGCCTACGAGAGCATAAGGTAACGTCGCATAAAAGCTGAAGCACATAGGCGCTTCCACAAGCTAGAGCGTAAGTTTAGTTGACCATGTTTTTACGATTCTATTCTGCATTTTGAAGCAGATCATTTTCTCCGTTGAGTAACGAAAATTAAACTTTGATGACAAAAATTACGATTCTGAAGACTTAAAAATTTGGAATTCTGAAATGACCTTTGGTCACAGTAATATCTGGCAGCCAGTGCAACAGACCTACACTCGACCAACAAGCTTTCGACATGCTAAATCCCAGTAAACATTCCGACGCCGACGTAACGCCGATCTGAGGTTGTGGCATTGATCCAATCTAAACACAACATTAATTCTGGCTGCTCTTTGGTTGTGATTGGTCACAGATAAAGGCCAGCCTCCTCCAGTCAACGTCGTTGACAACGGTGAACAGACATTGGATGAACGACGTTGTTTAGTCGTTGCTTTTGATCGCAAACCAAACCCCCCATTTTTTTCAATCACTCACTGCCACCCCACCACTCACCCCCACCCCATCACTCACTCCCACCCCTTCACTCACTGCCACCCCACCACTCACTCCCACCCCATCACTCACTCCCACCCCACCACTCACTTCCACCCCACCACTCACTCCAACCCTATCACTCACTCCCACCCCACCACTCACTCCCACCCCATCACTCACTTCCACACAAGCACTCACTCCCACCCTACCATCCAACACCACATAGAATTGTGCATAACTATAGTTCACAACTTGTATGTGCGTTGAACGTCTTTAAAATGATCAGGTAAGATTGTGCATTCAAGTGTCATCCTTATGAAACAATCACAAGCATTTCACGGTACTCAGCGTCTTTGGCGTATATCCATAATCTCCGTAGTTTCGAACGATCCGGTAACATGTTTCCGTAAGATTCTTGTTTTTCCCCACCACAATATTTTCACGCGAACCCCGCTAAGACGGCTAGTGCTAGGATGACCAAATTGGCACAGCCATATTGTACCATGTGCGAGTTGCTTCACTTCAAGTTTTTGGAAATTCATTAACATTCTATGTACCAAAATGGACATTGAAATTTTGCCATTGAAGCCCATTATAAGGCAGACACGCGATGTGATATAGCTGATGCCACAAGCTATTGTTCTCTCTACTATCGACAAAGAGAGCAAATATTGCGTGTATATATTATGTACTGCATCTTTGCCGTTAGACTGAACAGCAAATATCTCAGGATGCTTCTCTCTCAAGTTTCGGCCATGCTCATCTCCACATTTGCTGTTAAGATGTTTTCACAATCAAATTACTACCGGACTAAATACCGGAGAAGTTGCTTTTCATTGTCTACACACACAACTTTGCTTATTCAAAGTCTATTCAGCGCTGTATTAAAACATTGATCTACGGTCAAATCGACGTTTCTCGACGTGAGAATGTTCACTGGGATATAGCATTCAAAAGTTGTGTTTAGTAGGGTTTTGATGTAACTGGTTAATTGATATGACTTTTTTAAACAGAATTCTTAACTTTTAAGTGTTTAGAATTATATTTTTGTGACTCCAAGTGTAATTTTCGCTAAAATGGTTTAGTCGTTTTGCTTTGCATTTTGATCATGAAAACAAACAAAAAGCGAAGTGCACAGCTCTTTGGATAGTTCAGCTAATCTGCCGAAAAGAAAATAGGTGTGTAAAAGCAGACGACAGCAACATCGACAGCGTCAAAAAAGGCAGGGCACAGACGGCGTCATCCGCGTATTGTTGACATGATAGACGGCGCCATCCACGTATTGTTGACATGATAGATTTAAACACCATAATTGTATGTCAGCGCTAGCGAACACCGCAAACGATCTAGAGAAATGTTAAATGCATCGACGCTAGCTGTTAATAAATTCGAAGAACAATGCTACATTATAATCATCATCTTACCGTAGTTTTAAGGCCACGTATAAGCTTAACTTAATTTGAACTAGAGTTAGTTATCTGCTTTAAATCCCGGTGTCTGTATACATTTTCCGTTATATAATCTTTGACAAGTTTCGATTGAGCGCGCCACCCTAACACCTCATGCAAGACATGCTAACGTCCTGATCGTACTAGCCATGCACGTTTCTTACGAAACAGTACCTTATATACTTGGGTGAGTATTTCTAATTTTTTGTGACATACCCCTGGTCACTTCAGACAATGACTAAAGCGTGATATTTCAACTAGGATATTTGTACTTCAAGCTTGTTGGCATCGATTACAGAAGGCACCAGATAGTAACGAGCAATGAAAACACACATATAATAACTTAAACAGGCTTTTCGACACATAATTAAGAAACTGCTGGTTGTCACAAAATACTTGGATGTCTGTATGAACACAAACAAACGCCCAGCAAGTTAGCATCTGATGTTCAAAGGTACCTATTTTGTTACACAGATGATATCACCTCTATCGCATATCCCAGTCACCAATTAAGTTGTTGACAGACAGTGTCGAGTAATTAAAATATTAAATTGTGCTTAATTACAGAAAAAATAAAGGTAATGCATAGTGGTATTAATAATAAACATCAGAAAAGATTAGACAAAGTGGAAAAGGGTATCTGTATGTAATCTGCACTGACAAAATCACTGATGACTGAAGAGACAAAAGTTTAGAAGGAAGGCCTTTGCAATTACAATATACTCAAAGTGTTAATTACTTTCTCTAAGTGTGTATTACATTCAAGAGTGGCGGATAAACATCACCGCTGACAAGCCTGCAGCAAATGCTGATCAATGTTATAGTGCTGAAGCTGTACTGTGAACTATAAGAGCCTGTGACCTTTGTATAGGCTTCAATGCAGCCGAATGTCTCAGAAAAAATAGAGAAGGAACAGCTAGACATGATGCAGTATGTATCTGCCAAATTTGGCAGACCTAGCCCTAAGCGTCTCAGACGAATAAGCCGGACAAGATAATGGCAGGTTTGTCCTTGCGTACAAGTAGATGCACAGGGATTGTGGTGCCCAACATAACTTAAAGGTCCAACTGAAAACGCTGCTTTTAGCCACGGCACCGAGTCCGCCCCTTTTCTCACTTTCTTGGAAAAAGCTATCAATCAATTTTGTACAGATTTTACAACCTTAAGATAAGTGCGAACTGACCAACTGAAGATAACAGTTAAAAGCAAAAACTCCGGTTTTGCTTGGAGTGGCTCCCTATAGCATGTTGTTCAATGAGCATCAATGGGTCAATGTTTTGACAGCGTCAATCAAGGAACAATTAGGTCGCGCAAAACACGTGGAATTTACAATGAGGTTGGGCCGTTTTTAAAATTGTGATATGATTTAAAGTTAAATTTTGATGTAAACTCTTTTCAAACAGTTGTAAAAATGCGTTTAGTATCGTTAAAAAGTAATTGTTAACTCATCGACCATTTTATTTTAACAAAATCTGTCAAAACGCTAAAAAGGTACGCGAGGAACTGATGTTGCCTCGTTGAGCTTCAGAATCATAATGAAAATGGGAGGAGCTAGGGGCTGCTTTTATAGTCCTCGTTGGGCCTTTAAGAAAACGAAATTATATACAACAGTGTGCATAATCAGCGGAATAGTGGCACACACTGAACAAGGACCCAAGGTAACGTCTACACATCCACGTACAGTTCAAACCATCCACAGTCCTGTCAGAAATATATATGAGGGCATTTTGGTATTATATTTTATTCGCAGCTTTAAGAAGGAGAGTGAGATCATTTTAAGTCAAGAGAGACACCTTCTCCCTTTACGCGGTGTGTCCTGCTACGTGTGCTCACTCCAAAGCCCGGCCCCACGCGATCACCTCTTCTAAATGAATTTTTAATTTGAATTTCGTGTTTTTAACTGGCGAAAATATAGAGGAAAGGAATGAAGGAAAGAAGACCAAGTAAGTTAAGTAATATTATCGAAGCTCTTGTAAGGTTTTCTCGCTAAAATTAGGGCAATACAGTAAAATGCATTGAAGCATTCTTTTATGTCAGTGTTTACACCAAAACGAAGCTGTTAGTATCTTTACAACATATTTACGAAAAGAAAATTTGGTTCTTTCACAAATTTGGGAATATAATTAAAGTCAACAAAATCTGAATAACACAATAATTTTGGTTGTTTTATTTTTCACGAATAGAAATCGTTTGTGTGTAACAAAAACCCATGGTACAATACATCTTTGTGGTGTCCAAGCGATTTGGGATTCCATGGTGCCATATATATCCCTGTCGTTTCAAAGCAATGTTTTTGACTTTTAAGACACCATTTTTGCACACCAATCCCATTTTATCGTCACCTCAAAGAGGCGTTTGATTATGAGCTTCGCCAAGCATCTCAGTTATGGTTAAGTCGTTTTGACAGACAGTTTCAACAGGCAGGCTTTCAGCAGGTCTGTATTTTGTTTGAAAAGTGGACCAAAATATTAGGCACAAACGCTCAAATGTCACTTAGAAGCAAAAATGCTTCTTCTTCCTATATTTCCAATCCAATCATTTTGAAATTCGATTGGAATGTTGTTGTCCAGGTAAAAGATGAGTAAAAGATAGCTTAATAGAACACAGCTTCAGTTATCTACAGGAAAGTGTTTCTAATCTCACTGTCGTAGTCGGATGGCTTGGTATTAGACAGGTATGCGGTGGTCCTCAACCTTTCCCTTTCATAAATGTTGCAGAATTTGGTACTGGGAAACGAGACGCGATTAGGGATGAGTGGGCCTATTATGCTGGTGTTCCGTTTTTCTGCTTTCTGGTTGTTTAGAAATGATATTCCTATTTTGAAGATGTTATAATGTGCGGAATTTACAGCGGTTTCCAATATGTTTATCATGAACTTTACTTCTTGTTTATGAAGTGAGGCGTCTCCTATGAAATATTCCAGTTAAGCTTATTGAGACGAAATTGCCAGTGTTTACGGGGTATCGGTGACCGAGTGCACCAATGTCGAATGATAAATATTAAATTTTTAAATTTTGATCAATAATTATTTAAAGATTCTTAAAGAATGTTGAGCAGTACCAAAGGAGTGACTTACATAATCGATTCATTCTATTGAGCATTCTTGAAATTTTCATTTTTAGCGGTATTGAAACTAACCCTTTCTCTCTGTTTCTTCGATATTTGGGTCAGACTTTATAGCCTTTTTATTCTTACTTAGTGTAAAATTAGTTCAAGATTTATCCAATCATTCCACGTCATCACATTATTTCTTTATTTTTTTTGGTATTTTTTGCTGTGGTTTTGAAGTTACTTATGGTTGACTCACTTAGCTTTCATTTTACTGAGGTTTGGTCTTACCTCTTTTTTTTATTCTACATTGGTTTGATTTTACCTGTGTTTAATTTTATCTGAGCTTGATTTTTCTTGGGTTTGATTTTTCTTAGGCTTGATTTTAATTAGACTTGATTTTACTTTGGTTTGATTTTACTTTGATTAGATTTTACTCAGGTTTCTTTGTATTAGGTTTGATTTCACTTAGGCTTGATTTACTTGGGTTTGATTTTACTTAAGCTTGAATTTAGCTAGGCTTGATTTTAGTTCGGTTTGGTTTTACTTAAGTTTGATTTTACTCAGTTTTGATTAACTTATGTTTGATTTTACTCAGGTTTGATTTTACTTACTTTACTTTAGCAACTGTACATTTACTGATGCCACAAATTCTGGCTGAGCAAAATCTTGGGATATTTCTATGCCTTCGATGATGGTATCCCGACATTTAGCCAAGAGGCAGTTATAATTCTGGGATGATATCTTTTAACCCATTCGTGAAATAGACACAAGCAAAACACAAAAAAGAATACTGTGTAATGATGGTCATATCTTATTATAGGAAAGTTGTCTAGTAATTAAGCCATCAGTCACGCGAAAACGTCTTATTGAATTAATGAATTGTCCTTGCACTGAATTATTCGATTTCAATCTATATTTTAAAATGTGTTGATTCATAAAGCGTTAAAGTAATCAATTGCAAAGGATGATATTGCTAGGCAAACTGCAATATTTTTCGAATTGCAATTGACAGATACAATAAGCATCAAGCGTTGAAACTGTACAATAATTCATTGGTTGTCTCGAAAGCGACCATCAATTGAGCGATATGGTCGATTTATCGTTGTAATTGTTTAAATCCCCTTAAGAAGTCACAGCAAACAAAGCATCCAAGACCATCGGACATATCAGCTCAGCTTTTCCCGAGAACAGATTCAGTGTGTAGAAAATTGGGTGTTTGTTTAAAGAGCAATACTATTTTGCAAAGGCAATTTCAACAATGAATCGAGGAAAACAAAAGCTGTTAGATGAGGGATATTCGTAGGTGAAAATGTAGGTTAGAACAATCAAATATGTAAATGGATATTTAAAAAACAGATTATTTAGTTTTTCTAATTGACTAGTGAATTAAAAAGATGTCACTGGATACCAAAATGCGGCGAAATGTCGAATAGTTTGGGGATAGAAGATCTCCACGCTGTTGACAGGCATTGCTGACTACCATCCGGAAAACAGTTCTCAAAACAGTCGGGGGATAGAAGACGTTAACGCTGTTAACAGTCACTGCTAGCTCCACGTTAGCAATCTTCTAAACAGTCCTTGAAGCAGCTTTTGATGTGTGATGATTGCGAGTCAAATAACAGCGGCTTTACTCCATAAAATGCCAGCAGATGTTGTTTTTTATTGAAAAAGTTTTGTCTATTGCAGTAAACCATTCTTACCATAGGGCTGTCCTTATGCAGCACAACGGGGGCGACAGCTGTCCAGTGGCGGCATTTACAAGACTGCTAACGACTCGGCATTTTGAGCACGCTTTAAATCTACTCGATCCGATTAGGCGGACTGAGCTCACTCATTTTACCACTGAAGCTCAAATATCAGGAAACGAGCATTGAGCAAACTAAGTAAGGGGTACCTTAGGATTGCAAATTCAAAACAGACTACGATATACTAATGCCGCCGGCATCCACTTACATACCCACCTACCCACATATCTACCTACCTACTTACTTTCACGACTACTTACCACATTTTAACCAATGCCATACGATTTAAGTGTGATTCAAATTAGTGCTTTGAGACACGGACTGTTTGAATTACTTACTGGAATATGGGTTTGAGTGATTCGATTTGGACGTGTCGGCAAGTCTCGTGAACTAACGGTACATCGGTGAGGTCACTGGCCATCTACAAGTGTCCGGATTCAGCACAAAGCACACCGGCGCCATGGTCTCTCACACCGGTGCCATGGTCCATCGCCATGGTCTATCACGAAGGCGCCATGGTCTATCACACCGGCGCCATGGTCTATCGCCATGGTCTATCACACCGGCGCCATGGTCTATCGCCGTGATCTATCACAACAGCGCCATGGTCTATCGTCATGGTCTATCACACCGACGCCATGGCCTATCGCCATGGTCTATGACACTGGCACAATGGTCTATCACCATGGACTATGACACCGGCACCGCATGGTCTATCACAGCGGCGCCATGGTCTATCACACCGGCACCATGGTCTATCGCCATGGTCTCTGACAGCGGCACCGTGATCTATCACACCGGCGCCATGGTCTCCTGACAACACAGGTTATATAGTAGAGTATAGACTGGCTAATCTGGACAACGTGTCCTGATTACCCAGATTATATTGTATAGTAAAAACTGCTTAATTTGGATAATTTTCCTAATAACCCAGGTAAAAGTGAAGACTAGTTCATCAGGGCAAGTGACCTGATATCCCAGGCTATAGAGTAGAGTAAAATCTACTTAATCAGCATAACAGGTCCTGATCAACCAGGTTATAAAGTAAGGAAAGCCTTGTAAAACTTAACAACTCGTTTAGATTACCCAGATTATATAACATGACATGTCCTGGTTAATCTGGACAACGCGTTCTGATTATCCAGCTTACATAGTAAAGGTAAGCCTGGTTAATCCGTCAATGTGTCCTTATTTCCCAGGTTATATAGTACAGGGAGTGGAGTCCTAATTAATCTGTTCAACGCGTCCTGATTAACAAAGTTATATACTACAGTAAAGTCTGGTTATTTTGGGCAACGTGTGTTAATAATGCAGGTTATATAGTAGAGCAACGTCTGGTTAATCTGGACAAAATGTGTTGATTACCCAGATTATATAGTACAATAAAGCCTGCTTAATGTGGACAACATATCCTGATTACACAGGTTATGTTTACAAAAAAGCCTGCTTATCTTTTCAACTTATCCTGATTATCTAGGTTATCTGATCTGTAAGGCCTTTTTAATCTGGCCAATGTGTCCCTATTACCCACTAGATAGTAGGAAACTTGAAAACTTGGTTAATCTTAACAATTTGTTCTGATAAATCGGTTACATAGTACAGTAAAGACTGGTTAATCTGGATAAATGACCTTATAACCCAGGTTATATAGTAGAGTAAAATCAGGTTAACGAGTCCTGATTACCCAGGGTAAATAGTGCAATAAAGCCAGATAAATGTGGATAGTGTGACCGGATAACCAAGGATATATGGTACAGTAAAAACTTGTTAATCTGGATAAGTGACCTTATAACCTAGGTCATATTAGAGTAAATTTTAGTTAATCTAATCGAGTCCTGATTGCTTGGTTATATAATAGAGTAAAGTCGGTTACTCTGGACAAGTGACCTGATAACTCAGGTTATATAGTAGAGTAAAGACTGGCTAATCTGGACAAGTAACCGGATTACCCATATTACATGGTACAGTAAAACCCGGATAATCTGGGCAACGTGTTCTGATTACCCAGGTAAAGTCGGGTTACTCTGGACAAGTGACCTGATAACTCAGGTTATATAGTAGAGTAAAGACTGGCTAATCTGGACAAGTAACCGGATTACCCATATTACATGGTACAGTAAAACCTGGATAATCTGGGGTTCTGATTCTGATTACCCAGGTAAAGTCGGGTTACTCTGTACAAGTGACCTGATAACTCGGGTTATATAGTAAAGACTGGCTAATCTAGACAAGTGACCAGATTCCTCAGGTCATATGGTACAGCAAAAACCTGGATAATCTGAACAATGTGTCCTCGGGTCATTAATTAAAACAGCCATTGATGGTACAGGTCTCTATTTTCCCTCAACTACACTAATGCCAGAAGCCGTGTCTGCATGAACATTGGTTGATGGAGGTTTAATTATTTGCTTAGCTCTATTTTTATCTGAGACAATTGTCAAGGACAAAAGTTTGCTCAAGTGTAAAGGGGCTAAATTGCAGCCAAGTGGGATAAAATACAAGTACACACACTGTTGACAGCACATTAATTAAACTAATTACAGATCATTTCCAACTGTTTTCAACTCTCTATTGCAGAAGATCTATCAAATTCTAAACCATTTACAGTCAGCGCAATTTAAAATGTAATTTAGCATTAAAAAACTGAAAGTGCTGGCTGAACATGGTAAATGTGCATCCTCAGAAATAAATGAACACAAAAGAACCAGAGCTGTATGCCAACGAGCTTGTTCACTGGTTATGTAATGCCACCTTCAAACCTGTTAAAGAACCAGGGATGTATGCCAACGAGCTTGGTCACTGGCCATGTAATGCCGGCTTCAAAATCTGTCAAAGAACTAGGACTGTATGTCAACGATCTTGGTCACTGGCCATGTAATGCCACCTCAAAAACCTGTCAACGAACCAGGGATGTATGCCAACGAGCTCGGTCACTGGCCATGTAATGCCACCTCAAAAACCTGTCAACGAACCAGGGATGTCTGCCAACGAGCTTGGTCACTGGCCATGTAATGCCGGCTTCAAAATCTGTCAAAGAACTAGAACTGTATGTCAACGATCTTGGTCACTAGCCATGTAATGCCACCTCAAAAACCTGTCAATGAACCAGGGATGTATGCCAACGAGCTTGGTCACTGGCCATGTAATGCCGGCTTCATAATCTGTCAAAGAACTAGAACTGTATGTCAAAGATCTTGGTCACTGGCCATGTAATGCCACCTCAAAAACCTGTCAACGAACCAGGGATGTATGCCAACGAGCTGATGTCACTGGCCATGTAATGCCAGCTTCAAAATCCTTCAACGAACCAGGGATGTATGCCAGCGATCTTGGTCACTGGCCATGTAATGCCACCTCAAAAACCTGTCAACGAACCAGGGATGTATGCCAACGAGCTCGGTCACTGGCCATGTAATGCCGGCTTCAAAATCTGTCAAAGAACTAGAACTGTATGTCAACGATTTTGGTCACTAGCCATGTAATGCCACCTCAAAAACCTGTCAACGAACCAGGGATGTATGCCAACGAGCTTGGTCACTGGCCATGTAATGCCAGCTTCGAAATCCTTCAACGAACCAGGGATGTATGCCAGCGATCTTGGTCACTGGCCATGTAATGCCACCTCAAAAACCTGTCAACGAACCAGGGATGTATGCCAACGAGCTTGGTCACTGGCCATGTAATGCCAGCTTCAAAATCCTTCAACGAACCAGGGATGTATGCCAGCGATCTTGGTCACTGGCCATGTAATACCACCTTAAAACCTGTCAAAGAACTAGAACTGTATGTCAACGATCTTGGTCACTAGCCATGTAATGCCACCTCAAAAACCTGTAAACGAACCAGGGATGTATGCCAGCGATCTTGGTCACTGGCCATGTAATACCAGCTTCAAAACCTGTCAAAGAGCTAGACCTATATGCCAACGAGATTGGCCACCGGCCATGTAATGCCACCTTCAACACCTGTCAACGAACCAGGGATGTATGCCAACGATCTTGTTCGCTGTTCATGTAACGCCACCTTCAACTACCTCAAAAAATTGTCCAAGGGAACGACCAAAAAAAAGAAGACTGACAAGCGAACAATTTACAGTTATCACCTTTGTATAGAAGATAAGTGAACGATTAAAAGAGAAAGTTATACCATAAATGCAAATTGCATGGCCACAAAAATTTGTCCGAGGAACGGAAAGTAGTTGGTCAAAGGTTAATATTGTCGTGGGTGAGTTCTTGGAGATCAGCGTTGTCGTGGGTGAGTTCTTGCAGATCAGCGTTGTCCTGAGTGGGTTCTTTGAAACAACGTAGTCTCTACTTGGCTTATACATGTGAGTAATGTCCTGAGCCATTTTTTAAAATCAATTTTGTCCTGAATGAATTTATACAAGTCATTGGTTTCATGGGTGAGTTTTCTTACAGTTCAGTGGAAAGCGTTCAATGAGGTCGGTCTTGTCGTCGGTCAGTGGACAAAGTCAAGTAAGTGAGTGAGTGAGTTGGTAAAGGCCATTCTGGTTAGGATTAACTTGGTGGAAGTCGGAGCTGTCATAATTATGTTCGTGGAGGTCCGTGTTTTTGTGGGTCAGTTCGCTGAGATATTTTTGTGTGAGAAATTTCTTGGAAGCCAATGTTGACGTGAGTAAGATCGTTGAGGTAAGTGTTGACATCAGGAAGTTCGCGGAGGTCAGTGTTGTCATGAGGAAGTTCGACGAAATCAGTGTTGCCGTGACGAAGTTCATGGAGGTCAGTGTTAACGTTAGTTAGTTCATGGAGGTAAATGTCGACGTGAGGAAGTTCGTGGAGGTTAGTGTTGTCGTAAGGAAGTTCGTGGAGTTAAGTGTTGATGTGAGGAAGTTCGTTAAGGTGAGTGTTGTGATGAAGTTTGTGGACATCAGTGTTGAAATGAATTAGTTCGTGGAGGTAAATGTCGTTGTGAGCAAGTTATTTGAGGTAAGTGTTGACGTGGGGAAGTTCACGTAGGTCGGTGTTGTCGTGACGAAGTTCGTAGAGGTCAGTGATGGGGTGAGTTAGTTCGTGGAGGTCAGCGTTGACGTGATGAAGTTCTTGGAGGTCAGTGTTGAAGTGAGTTTCTATGTGGAGGTAAGTGTTGACGTGAGGAAGTTCGTTCAGGTGAGTGTTGAGGTAAGTAAGTTCGTGGAGGTAAGTGTTGTCGTCAGGGAGTTCGTGGAGGTAAGTGTTGACTTGAGTCAGTTTCGGAAGTGAATTCTGGTTGATTACGTCACAGTTCCGGAAACAAACTGCTTAGAAAGAAAGCGCCACAAAAATGCAGTTTTTCTGGCAATGTGAGAAAAGAATGTGTCATTGTTGCGAAATTAAGTTACAGAGGGAGAGATGCGATTTGTCTGAGAAGTGACAAGAGTTTGCTTTGTGGCCAGGGGGCTCTGGATGAGGACATTTGTGGTGCAGATTTGTTTCAAAAATAATTCAAACTTTGGCCCTCAGGAAGAGAAGCAAGCCAGAAATATCAGAAATCAGAAATATCACAAAAAATGAAGGGATGTATACAAGTAGAAACAGTCACTGACTCCCCAACCCCCAACTCCCCCCCCCCCCCCCTCCCCAAAAAAGATATCCTTTAGAACAGCATGACAGTTCATCCTCAGGCCCCGATCAGGTTTCTGCTTGTGTTTAATAGACGCGTGCTGGGCAGACCGATGACGTCATTTGGCAGATGTAATGACGTCATAACAGCATGTTGATTGCATGGTGAAAACCGTTGATAGCATTTTGTAACATGGTGAGTGAAGAGCAAATGGTTAGGCTTTGGTTATTAAAGAACAATTATTAACACTTGACAAGCATTTGGCTTGCAAGAGTTATATGAGTTTGTGCGAGCAGCTGCTCGTCCTTTTTTTTCTTCTTGTTTTTCCGATTTTTTGTGTCTTCTTCTCTGACACTATGGGCCCTAGGACCATGAAACTTGGGACTTATGAAGAGCTTGATCTGAACGCGTGCACGTCACTTTTTATTTTCGTCTTCGATTTCGTTTTCTTTGTTAAAACGCCATGTGAAAAGAGTGTATTTTTTGCAAGTAAATGCAGTGCATTTAACGTACATCACAGAACACAGTTGCTGAGCTTTGTGCGAGCTCTCACTGTGTAAATAGATAACACGGCGTATGCCTGCTCAGTCAATACAACCTTAAGCCAACAACAACCAAATACTACTCGGCTTATAAGACGTATTCAAGATGTGTTGTTTGTAATATATTATTCAAGAATAAATAAAGTTCTAGTTATTATTGCAATGGGACTGATAAAGAATGATGATTGGTCGTTGTGATGTGGTTGATAAGAATGATGATTGGACGTTGTGTGTGGTTGATACGAACGATGATTGGTCGTTATGATGTGGTTGATAAGAATGATGATTGGACGTTGTGTGTGATTGATAAGAACGATGATTGGTCGTTGTGATGTGGTTGATAAGAATGATGATTGGTCGTTATGATGTGGTTGATAAGAATGATGATTGGACGTTGTGTGTGGTTGATAAGAACGATGCTTGGACGTTGTGATGTGGTTGATAAGAATGAAGATTGGCCTGAGGGGCAAGTCTACAGAACACGTGGTATGAGGGACAAGGTTAACACACCTGGTTTATTTTCATTCGTTTTTAAAATCGGTCCCTGCTGTGCGTGCATAGAGAGACAGTTTTCCGTCATACAAAGATAGTTCCTGCCTCATACAAAGGTAGCTCCTTTCTCATCCTTAGCTCCTCCCACATACAGAGACAGCTCCTCTTCCATACAGAGATAGCTCCTCCCTCATATAGAGATAGCTCCTCCCTCATATAGAGATAGCTCCTCCCTCATACAGAGATAGCTCCTCCCTCATCCAAAGATAGCTCCTCCCTCATGCAGAGATAGCTTCTCCCTCATACAGAGATAGCTCCTCCCTCATATAGAGATAGCTCCTCCCTCATCTAGAGATAGCTCCTCCCTCATACAGAGATAGCTCCTCCCTCATCCAGAGATAGCTCCTCCCTCATCCAGAGATAGCTCCTCCCTCATCCAGAGATAGCTCCTCCCTCATCCAGAGATAGCTCCTCCCCCATACAGAGATAGCTCCTCCCTCGCATAGAGACAGGTCTGCGTCCCACAGAGATAGCTCTCCACCACAAAGACATAATTCTTCGTTATGAATTTTAGGTTTTAGTCGATTATGAAAGTCGAATCAACGCCCACCTCGAGATATGAATAGACTTTATATAAGTCGTTATATAGATGACAGGAGCGCGACATTGTACAGAATTCTGGAAAATATTAACCTAGAACCGCCATTTTTATTCAGTGTCAATGTCAAGGTCGCTGTTATCCCTCCGTCAAAGTACCCCCTACCTTTTGTATGAAGTTAATTTTCAAAAATAGAAGGAAAAACGCCGCATACTTTTTAAAATTCCCATATTTTATGACCTCGTTTAGATCTTTTTTCGAAGTGACCTGTCATGGCTACCATTTCTGGTGAGCGATAACGCGATGACGTTGTTGCTTTCTTGTGACCCCGACGTCTAAACAACGTTAATTTTTCGACATCCCGAACACTCGCGTAACGTCGGGCCGACGTCGGAACGGTATAAACCAGGTCGGAAAACGTCGGCATCGGCTTCGATGCATCGGTAATGCATCGGTTATAGGTTGGCAATAGTCGAATTTCCATTTTTTTCCCATTCGACGGAAGTTCATCGGTTACCGATGTTGGCCCGATGATTATTTTCCTCAGTTTAATAGATGTTGGCAAATATTCATCGGGCCGACATCTTTTTCCGACGAACTTCCGACCAATTGGGAATTTTTTTTGCTAAAAATATTATATTTATATATTACACGTATTTCTCAATGCATATATTATACATATATTTTTATGCATTGGTTATACGTTGGAAATAGATTAATTTCCGACCAATGGTAAAAAAATGAAACGGATATTGCATACGTATATTCGATGTATTTACTTATACGTACATTATACATATATTTGTATATGTTGGCCCAACGTCTGACATAGACGTACTTCCGACGGAACAAATGGATCTCAAATATATCACTACATCGGCTATACGTCGGAAATATACCGAATTCCGATGAAAACTAATGTTTTTATTTGAGATATTACAAGCATGTAATATGCGTATAAAAATATACGCATATTATACATATAGTTATATTTGTCGGTGAAACGTTGGAAAAAAAATATACCCATTTCCAATGGAACTCTAAATTTGTGTATTTCACGCATAACTTGAAATGAAAACTCTCTCTCTATATATATATATATATATATATATATATATATATATATATATATATATATATATATATATATATATATATATAGTTTTCATTTCAAGTTATGCGTATATATATATATTGCGTTGTGTACGAGTGCTCCACATATTCCACAGCGTCGGAAAAAAGATGCCGATATTGCCAACGCGTATTATACGTATTTTTTTAAACGTCTATAAAACGTATATTTTCCTATGTATAAACGACGTCGGAAATACATCGGAAAAAAGATGCCGATATTGCAATCGTATATTATACGTATTTTTTATACGTCTATAAAACGCATATTTTCCGATGCTTATTCGGCGTCGGAAATTTATCGATTGACGTTTTGTAGGGGACATTATGAAGAATCAATAGTGGTGCATTATGAATATACTTGAAAATTATCATTTGCCTCAATAAACTAGCCCCAGCCGCCGTGGAGTAGAGGTATGTTCCGCGCCTAGGATGCAAGAGGTCCCCGGTTCAAACCCGAGTAAGTACTAGTGTTCAGTTGCAATATATAGATATGCTATGTTGTATATTGATATGCTATGGGGTATGTATGACTATGTGAATTATGAATGGTTGGTAAAGGTTCAATGGATCAGTTAAGGTTAGAAACAATTTTTTTTACGTATAAAAATCATCGGAAGTTCGTCGGAAATGCATCGGAATATAAACGTATAACCGACGTATAGCCGACGGTTGGTGTCCGATGTCGAAGAGTTTGTAGGGATATTTCCGACGGTGGCCCGACGTATTAAAGATATATCGGCCCGATGTATATCCGATGTACGAAGCCGCTATATCTATTATGCGTCGGGCCATAGTTAATCCTATGTGCAACCGATACATCGGCCGAAGAAGTTGCCGATATTGCCGATCTAGTATAGATGTATTTTAGACGTTACGCGAGTGTTCGGGATTCATGCAACGTCGTTTTCCGACTTCTGTTCCACTAAAAATATTCATTAGGCGTCAAGGAAAGTGGGATTTTGGTTGCGACCAAAAGCAACGTATATTCAACGTTGCTTATCTAACTTCTATTAAAGTATGTTGATCTATGGTTGCGACTAATGACAAGCAAATCACCAGCAGATTTAATGTTGCGATTTGGTCGGGTCGACGTCACAACCTGAAATCAATGTTGGGTGGACGCCAAAATGTTCACTGTATGTATTAATATCCAATCATGAATAGATATCTAGCCTGCTGACCACTTTTGAGGTGCCGTTTTTGCTTTCAGTGCCTGTTTTAGGAATCCTTAAATGTTAGTCGGCCAATTTCAGTAGTGGAAAACGCGCTATAAAAACTGGGCAGACGTGGTTCGATGCCGTCCAATTAATGCCCAGCCAGCAACAAAGAAGTGGCGGAGCCTCGTCATCAGCGGTGCAAACACAGACTATTAGATTTCTGTGACCGATCGCTGAGCGGCCTTGGTATTTATCCCATGTATTATAACACTGATTTTCTTAATAGCCGCTGATATTTCTTTGATTTGATTGTAAATGTAAAATGTCTCTTAAATTAAGGATATAACTGGAATGAGAATGGTGATCAGTCATCAGATTTTACATTTGTCTGCCAGCTGCACATGTGCTTGAGACATGGTTGGGAGCTGTAGATGTGCAGGAGAAATGGTTGGGAGCAGCACATGTGTAGGAGAGATGGTTGGAAAGATAAGATAGCTGATATCTCTGAGACTGGGGCTGATAACGTGGCAGTGTTTCCATTTAAAGATACCTTTAAAAGCTTCTTTTGATATATGTAATTGGATTAGATATATCCAAAAATATATCTTGAATACAATTAGAGATATCTTGACCGGAAATAGGGATAATTGAAAGTCGGTTAGGTGCATTTAAAATGCAATAGCCGATTAAAACGGTATTAAACTATTACGAGCTTGTTAGAAAAGTGCATCTGCTCAAAAGTATAGCGTTTTCTTACCTCAACTCGAAGATCCCGATCAATAGAAGATCCCGATCAATAGAAGATCTCCATCACAAGAAGATCTCGATCAATCATTCCCACGGCCTTTCCATGCAATAGTTTCATGAGAAATTACGAACATCATCACTTTTCTTAACTTTGTCAGAAAAAATGTGTTGAGTTTCCGACTGATGCAAGCCATACAATGTAGGCTCAAACAGTTGAAGGTGAAGGGTCACGGCAACAAGGTGAACGATATCCCCCTGAAGCCTCATGGACCTCCGTCACCCCACTACCACCTAAAATGATATCGTACTTTTGGCACGAGTGTTTTCATGTTACTCTCACCATTCAGGGAGGACATTTTGTAGTGGGTCAATGCAGTGTCTGTAAGAGACGGCTTTTTATATATTCCATCGAAAACACATAGCAATCGGAGCATGTGGAGACCTTTGTTTACAGCTTTTTCGGACTGCACAGAAGTCGTTTTATTAACTTACTGTCTACAAACAAATTACGTATGTACAGTGGAACACTGAAGGAAGGACCACCAATCAGAATGTCGAAGGACCACCAATAAGAATGGTCCAGAATGATCTTACAAATGGCACCAAAATCTCGCAAATTTCTTACGTAAAAAAATTTATTTATTGACAGCATCTTTTGCAAGCTCTGTTGATAGCTGAGGGTTTATTTGGATGATTGAAGCATTACTTCAAATGTTCACCAATGAATACGATTAATGTGTTATCTGATTAAATAAACATTAATAAATAAATTACTAATATATCAAAATTTATGATATTTGTGATATATATAGAACTTTCTTTTTTCATACAATCAGAGATATCAAGAACAGGTCAAGGTTGATTAAACATTGATTCTAAATGATAACACGATTGATTCGATAAGGAATTGTAATCGTGACATTACTGACAATTCTGTGATAATTATAAATAAATGAATATATGTTATAGATACAGTCTTTAATTATATCAGATCAAAAGGGTTAAATGACAATATTTGTGCAGCACACAGCAGGCATTTTCAAGCTTATTCTTTAAGAAAGGCATTTATAAGCAATTGCTACGGAAGACAATCCACAAAGCTTGAACTTCGTCAGTAATCTGCACCAAACATGTGTTCACCACATGGTCACACACATGTTTATGTTACAGCAGATGATCTACAAAGTTTGAAAGGCGTCAGTAATCTGCACCAAACATATGATCACATATGTTTGCCAATTTATCAACATATATTAAGAACATGGATGATATATGGTCAGCATATACTGACAATTTATGTTTAACCATGAACATAGCGAACATTTATGATGCGTGACTTCCGGAACCTTAACCAATCAGACGGCTTTCTATGCCCTACAAGTCATTAAATTCAAATCCCGCAAATTACGACTGGTTCTGACAACGATCATGTCTGTAAGGGAAGCTTTTACTCACCTTCACAATTCGATTTCGTACTGAGTTTAAATTATTCATATTTTCAGTGCAGTTATAGATTAGTGTATTGTTTGTAGGTTTAGAAAATCACAGAACTTCAATAAAATGGCCAGAGACGATAAAGGCGCGTACTCATGGCGTTCTGATGGTTGGGAGGGGAAGGAGGGGGGCATTCAATCCCAACATCCATACACTATATCAATACGGACCCGTTTTCATAATCAAGGCGGACCGTGGACCTGATCAACAAGGACCCCGGTGTTATTCGGAACAGCCCCTGGCATGATCGTGTCGTACGTCCTACAACGTGTCATGGCGTGGCATTCCTGATTCCTGAACACTTTAGAACAGGCGGGGATTCCTGATTCCTGAACACGCTAGAACAGGCGAAGATTCCTGAATCCTGAACACGCTAGAACAGGCGGGGATTCCTGATTCCTGAACACGCTAGAACAGGCGGGGATTCCTGATTTCTGAACACTCTGGAACAGGCGGGGATTCCTGATCCTGAACACTCTGGAACAGGCGGGGATTCCTGATTTCTGAACACTCTGGAACAGGCGGGGATTCCTGATTCCTGAACACGCTAGAGCACACGGAGATTCCCGATTCCTGAACACGCTAGAGCACACGGAGATTCCCGATTCTTGAACACACTAGAACACATGGAGATTCCTTTTTCGGGGTAGGATACTTTATTTTTACTTGGCGTCAGACAAGCGTTGCGTCGACTTTGATTACCGCAGTAAAGAAATGTAAAATCACAGAGAGATTGTAACTATAAAGCTCAAACAGACATTTGCCGGCTTTGTTCTCTGTACAAAGAGTGCAGTTTTGCTCCAACAAGCACCTAACAGCCTTTTTACCTTTCACATTTTCGTTTTCAACAAAGCACAACTTGCTGCCTTTCAAACACCTCATAAAAAACTACCATTTATAAGATAAACAAAAAGATGGGAACAAAAAAACTGGAACAAAAGCGTTCTTTTATTTTTGCCGATTGGCCACACATTTGTATAGAGCACGGAGGTTTTTTCTGGGTGAGAAGCCCGCTCAAAACGGGCCTGATGAGGCGCTAAGCTCACCCCGAGCACGACTCATCTGTCAGTGAAGGGCTTCCTATGACAGCCAGTCCTCTTAATACTTCCGGTTCGTTTCGCAAATGAAAACTTGATTGGCTTTCTAAGTGCCAAAAAAATAACAAGAATGCTGAGTTGTTTGTGCTACATTCGGGACTTTGTGATACATACGGGTCTTTGTGCTACATACAGGTCTGTGTGCTACATGCGGGTCTTTGTGCTACATACGGATCTTTGTGCTACATACGTGTCTTTGTGCTACATTCGGGTCTTTTCATCACACACCGGTCTTTGTGCTACATACGTGTCTTTGTGCTACAAATGGGTCTTTGTGCTACATACCTGTCTTTGTGCTACATACCTGTCTTTGTGCTACATACCTGTCTTTGTGCTACATACGTGTCTTTGTGCTACATACGTGTCTTTGTGCTACATACGGGTCTTTGTGCTACATGCGGGTCTTCGTGCTACATACGGATCTTTGTGCTCCATACGGGTCTTTGTGCTGTATACGGGTCTTTGTGCTACATACGGTTCTTTGTGCTACATACGCGTCTTTGTATTGCATACGGGTCTTTGTGCTACATACGGTTCTTTGTGCTACATACGGGCGTTTGTACTACATACGGGTCTTTGTTCTACATACGGGTCTTTGTGCTGCATACGAGTCTTTGCATCACATACGAGTCTGTGCCAGTCTCCCACAGGCAGCTCCTCGTTCAACAGCCAACCTCTTCGGCGGTTCCGACTGTTGTGCATAACATCTTTCTATTCCTAAGACGTGCTTTGGATTCCACGGAAAATAGTACTTTAAAAGAGAGGAACCACTTTTTTAAATAAGTTAAATAACAGATCTATACGACTGGTCGGTATGTTGTGTACAATGCGTTTTTACTTCGCAGATCCACCGGGGATTCCGCGAAAATAATACTCATTAAGAGGGCACTACATTTTAAAATATCCGCCCGCTCTGTGCTTATACATAACATATAGATCTCCTCAGAGATCAGCTGTTTAATAACAACGGCACCCTCCAGCATTCATGTCAACTCCCGAAGCCCGTCGGCTGTGTTTGTATGATGTATTACAGCAGGACATGTGAGAAATGTTTGCAAAGACAGCATGACTTATATATTTGCCATGTGATCTGTGTAAGACTTGTGTGCTTCGTTAACATGTCATATGGTGAGTGTTATGTCCCCCTGGTAACAATGCCTGACCATGTGATGAGTGTTATGTCTCGTAGTAACAATGAAAAAGCAAACCAAGAATTTTGGTTTTCAAGAAAAAAGGTGGCCGGCAGGGTGAAATTTTCCGATCCTGGGATGAGAAACAAGATTATTTGCCTTCCTGGCCTTGATTACTCAGCAGCGAGTGACTTCAGTGTTTTTGTTGTGTAATATTTCATATCCAAACCCCTGAACTGCATTTTAATAATACTTTTGATTCAGTTATTGGTATTTGCTACTAAACTTGTCATTAGCAACAGCAATAAAATATCACTAACGAATTTCAATGTCTGATATTAAATATGTCTGATATTAAATTTGTGATCGTTTTCATAAAACAAGTATGATAAAGAACGTAGACACTTAGCAACATTTAAATAATCTTTTTGAATAGAAATTTCTACGTCATATTCTGGTTCTTGTGTGCGCTGTTGTCGTGAAACGCACCAAAAAAGACCTCCCTCCTTATGGGTCATTTCAAAGTAAGAGAAAATCTAATACAACTAGAACCTTAATTCGCAAGCGAAATATTAAACACTTGACAAAAATTAAATGCAAAAATACTTCCTTCAATGGGTTATTTCTTAGATAATATATTGCAAACAACACAGCTTGAATACGTCTTAAAAGCCGAGTAGTGTTTGGTTTTTGGTGGCTTAAGGTTTTATTGACTGAGCAGGCATACGCCGTGTTATCTATTTACGCAGTGAGAACTCGCACAAAGCTCAGCAACTGTGTTCTGTGATGTACGTGAAACGCGTTGCATTTACTTGCAAAAATACACTCTTTTCACATGGCGTTTTAACAAAGAAAACGAAATCGAAGACGAAAATAAAAAGTGACATGCACATGTTCAGATCAAGCTCTTCATAAGTCCCAAGTTTCATGGTCCTAGAGCCCATACTGTCAGAGAAGAAGAAGACACAAAAAATCGGAAAAAGTTTCAAGAAGAAAAAAAGGACGAACGGCTGCTCGCATATATTCATATAACTCTTGCAAGCCAAAGGTTTGTCAAGTGTTAACTCATTCCGCTAGCGAAATGTTAAACACTTGACAAAAATTAAAAGGCAAAAATATTTCCTTCAGTGGGTTATTTCTTCAATAATATATTGCAAACAACACAGCTTGAATACGTCTTATAAGCCGAGTTGTGTTTGGCTTTTGTTGACTTAAGGTTTTATTGACTGACCACGCAGTGTTATCTATTTGCGCAGTGAGAGCTCGCACAAAGCTCAGCAACTGTGTTCTGTGTTGTGCATTAAATGCTACGCATTTACTTGCAAAAAATACACTCTTTTCACATGGCGTTTTAACAAAGAAAACGAAATCAAAGACGAAATTAAAAAGTGACATGCACATGTTCAGATCAAGCTCTTCATAAGTCCAAAGTTTCATGGTCCTAGGGCCCATAGTGTCAGAGAAGAACAAGACACAAAAAATCGGAAAAACTCTCAAGAAGAAGAAAAAGGACGAACGGCTGCTCGCATATATTCATATAACTCTTGCAAGCCAAAGGCTTGTCAAGTGTTAATTAAAGAAATGCGCACACTACCTCGCATTGCCTCGCAGCATTCACTCAGCAATCACAATGTGAACTGGTGGTTGCAACAAATGAATCACCTGCCTAATTTGATAGTTCTACCTTACATAATATGCGTGTCTTACATGTCATGTGTGCCTTCCATGTCATGTGTGCCTTCCATGTTATGTGTGCCTTACATGTTATGTGTGCCTTACATGTGATGTGTATCTTACATGTTATGTGTGCCTTCCATGTTATGTGTGCCTTACATGTTATGTGTACCTTCCATGTTATGTGTGCCTTCCATGTTATGTGTGGCTTCCATGTCATGTGTGCCTTCATGTCAAGCCCATAAATGGTTATGGGAAAGTTTTTGATCCACAGTTTTCATCGGACCAATAAGACAATGGTCAAACTGTTGACGTCAAGAAGATGACAGTACAAATGACAGAAAGAACGAGGCAAAGGCTCGCCATGTGACCTACCTGTGTCCCAACCTGCAACCTGTTGAAAATACCAGAGCCAGAGGAAACATCATTGAGTGAATCGAGCTTCTTAAAATACATGTGTTTTCGAAAATTTAACCATGATTCCTGACAGCAATAACCGCCATTTTCTAGACTATCTCAGTTCTCACCGCCTTGTGACAACTTTCATTTTACTGGTGCAAGCCATCTTCGCGGAGCAGTATGGGAACCGCCAGGATAGAAAATGGGTGAAGAATATGGGGTAAAACAGCCAAACGGCATACGACGTAATATACGACATAACACACGACATAACACATGACATAACATACGCCATAACATACGACACAACACACGCCATAACATACGGCGTAGCATACGCCATAACATACGACATAACACACGCCATAACATACGCGCATACAACATAACATACGACATAACACACGACATAACATACGCCATAACATACGACATAACATACGACACAACACACGCCATAACATACGGCGTAACATACGACATAGCATACGACATAACACACAACATAACACACGACATAACATACGCCATAACATACGACGTCACATACGACATAACATACGGCGTGGTGTCAGCTCTGTGGCAAGTCCGCCCATGCTGCAGTGTTTAGATCATGTAGCAACAATCCTA
This sequence comes from Protula sp. h YS-2021, assembly GCA_949752745.1. Lineage (NCBI taxonomy): Eukaryota > Metazoa > Annelida > Polychaeta > Sabellida > Serpulidae > Protula > Protula sp. h YS-2021. The sequence goes on along the minus strand of OX457031.1, from coordinate 6,752,321 downwards.
TTTCAAATTTTTAAGACTTTTAAGCTCCTCCCCCTCCCGATATGTTCGTGGTGTCAAGAGCTGTCAAAACACGCCTCGAATGGACCCAGTTAAAGACTGGTTCATGGAAAAACTAAGTATTTAAATGATTTTTACTAAAATGGAAGATATACTATAAAATCACTGTGAGTTATTTTCTGAACTCAAAATTAAGCACGTGTTCGATAAATCCAATAAATTCCAGTGGGTGGCGGTTATCTCAGTTTATTAGAGCGTCGGTCTGGTTTTTTCCAAGAATCTGGGTTCGAATCCGGCTGGAGATGGCAAACAGGAGATTGACGCTAAACGCTTTAAAACAAATTGCCTTTGCTAAACGAATGCATTGGATACGATCACCTATCACGCAATCGCGCAATCACGCAATCACGCAATCACGCGACTGGGTCTTTCGGCCAACGCTTTAAAACAAATAAATAGATTCCGATGCAGACCCTTCACCTGTTTCTCGATATTCTCACCTCAATCATAGATTATACACGAGATTGGAATTCCTGCCCTGCGCCCCGTGCTATTTATAAATCCGACAAATCCGCAGTGGTTTTGTAGAGATGCGATGCGCAGGGACGGACCGACGGATGGACAGACGGACAGACGGACGGACGGACCCAGACAAGGAAGCAGCAAAAAGGTTTGCAAAGTCCCCGACGCAGACGCACATAATGAACAGAACAAAGTCCCAACGCACACGCGCACAATGAACAGAACAAACAAAGTCCCCAACAAAGACGCGCATAATGAACAGAACAAAGACCCCAACGCAGACCCAAATAATAAACAGAACAAACAAAGACCGCAACGCAGACGCACATAATAAACAGAACAAAGACCCCAACGCAGACGCACATAATGAACAGAACAAACAAAGACCCCAATGCAGACGCACATAATGAACAGAACAAAGACCCCAACGCAGACGCACATAATGAACAGAACCAAGACCCCAACGCAGACGCACATAATGAACAAACAAAGACCCCAACGCAGACGCACATAATGAACAGAACAAACAAAGACCCCAATGCAGACGCACATAATGAACAGAACAAAGACCCCAACGCAGACGCACATAATGAACAGAACAAAGACCCCAACACAGACGCGCATAATGAACAGAACAAACAAAGTCCCCACGCAGATGCACATAATGAACAGAACAAAGACCCCAACACAGACGCGCATAATGAACAGAACAAACAAAGTCCCAACGCAGACGCGCACCATGAACAGAACAAACAAAGTCCCCAACAAAGACGCGCATAATGAACAGAACAAACAAAGTCCCCGACGCAGACGCACATAATGAACAGAACAAAGACCCCAACGCAGACCCACATAATGAACAGAACAAACAAAGACCCTTACGCAGACGCACATAATGAACAGAACAAAGACCCCAACGCAGACGCACATAATAAACAGAACAAACAAAGTCCCGACGCAGACGCACATAATGAACAGAACAAACAAAGTCCCCAACGCAGACGCGCATAATGAACAGTACAAACGTCAAGCTGCAGTAGACAGAAGAAAGCACAGGAAACATGCAACCCACAGAAAAGCAGGCACATGCAACTACAAGCTATAAACATGCTTAAGCTGTAGTAAATTATAACTTTTGCCCAGAAAATGACGCTTGGACATTAGAAAAGAACAGCTGAATTAATCTGTGAACTTTAAATGATTCTACTCCGTTAGACGATCCAAAAATAGAATTCTCATGTAAAGTTCGTCTTCAGCCTCATTTAATATTCTTGCTAAAAATAGGTTCTCGCTTAAGGCATTTCTCTTTAGCCACACATCATTTAATTAGGCTTACATCATCAAAATCAGCATTGACAGGGATGGCGAGCGTTAAAAAGCTGGATACGTAATATATATTACGAACTGAGGGCCTGTCTGAGAATGTACAAAGCAAAACTGCATTATACGGAATTCTATTCAAATCTTTTAAGTCTTTCCACAACTGATACTTATTAAACACATGTTAGAGCATCTGTGTATCGAAAAGGACTGCAGTGTTTTGAATTATTAAATGACGTGAAAATGTAGGTCACCGATTGCAGTTAAAAATTCATTCCAAGCCAAAACACGTTTTGCTCCAACAAGACAAAAATCAAGCGAGTGAAATACAAACAATCTGGTTATTTTATGTTATTGATATGTGGGCATAGAAAAGTTCTAAAATAACTTAAAATGTAATTAGTCAGCAATTCAAGATGCACTGTGTTACTTGAACTTTGTATTCTTTGCTTTCTTTGCCATTAATGTAGATGTCAAGGTATTACTTTGATATCTTAAATTTTGATATTTCCATGAATTTCACCAATAAAGTATGTGTATGTATGTATATATATATATGTGTGTGTGTGTGTGTGTGTGTGTGTGTGTGTGTGTGTGTGTGTGTGTGTGTGGAGGAGGGGTTGTAAGGGCAAAAGTGTTGTAAATTTTTTTTATTTAGTCAAGATGAATAGCATGACTAAAAACGAAATAAATCAATAAAGTGGAGAGTGTATTTAAGCTAAAAAATTGCAATAGCGAGTTGCAACCGAATGATAAAAGCATGTTACGTATAAGTTATACTGAAAACAAATGAATATAGTGGCAAACAATAATACTTTATAATACTAATACTGCCGTTAGTATCTAAATCGATCACATCCTGTACACTGCAGAACGGTTATGCCGATGTTATAATGATGTCCCCTGTGCGGTTCCAAATCAATTCGAACCGAAACTGCTTCGGCATACCGATTCAATGCCGCCGGTTCTTTGCGGTGTGATTCCAAATCGATTCGATTTCGGTATACCGATACGATACCTGCAGTGCTACTCCAAAAGACTGCAAAATTACCGTTTTTAATAAAATATGTACGGGGCCACCTTCCAATAACTTAGTAAAATAGTTTGAAATATTTACAAAGTGCGACAGAACAAACTGCATGTGGTTGCAATCATTGCTTCACAGAGTATGGACAGATATACCATAATACGGCTAGGAGGCGCAATGTCAACCTAAGCCACATCGCAATCTGAAAGAGAAAAACAATTTCTTTTCTGGTAAATATAGCAAAGAGCACAATTGATCTATTTGTGGCATGTCATCGTGTCATTGTGTCATCTGCATCTTCTAATTCGACCATTGAGACAGGGAGTTAGGATGGCCTGCTCTCCATCAATCAAACCATAGCATTGAACTAATTACCCCACAAGTTTTATTTGCGCGATCAAGTCTAAATATGTTTAATCTTTGGGACTGGCTGATATTTGGCGATGATATGACGTCATCACCTGTGTTTTCTAACGTCACTGAGCCCAAGGTGAATTGTGAAACAGCACTGTTTTTTACAAACTTCAAAAGGCCTGTAATTTAAGCTGAAACAAAGCGTGACGTAGGCATTAGCAGGCATTAAGGCTTGAGGAATGCACAGCGTCAACAAGTGGTTTTTGCCTGACAGCGAATCAGCTGACAGTTGCGGCGGGCTTGATATGACTGGTCGCCACCTCACGGAGGATTGTAGCAAACAAACAACAATAAAAACTTGCTTGAAACACTGTATTCTTTATACTGATAAAATATTTTACAAATTCTTGCTTCAGACTTCACAATTTTGCACAGTACAAAGAGACGCTTGTTCCGTCTGTCCATTTTTCCACTTGTCTGTTTTTCCGTGAAAACTGTGTGTTTGGCATTGTTGAATGTGCATATTATAATAATAATAATAATAATAATAATAATAATAATAATGATAATAATAATAATAATAACAATAATAATAATAATAATAATAATAATAAATTTTATTGTTTGCAACAAAGACATTAGGAATTTGTTGAATAAGTACAATAAGAACATGCATATAATAAAACAGATATATTAAAATTATCAACAGTTTATTTCCGTGACCTGTTGCTGTTGAGTGTGAATATTTCTGTGACCTGTTGCTGTTGAGTGTGAATATTTCCGTGACCTGTTTCTGTTGAGTGTGAATATTTCCGTGACCTGTTTCTATAGCAATTCAATTGGCTTCGTTGACATCAAAACGGAAGTGGAATCGAAGTGCTTTTTTCAATGAAATAAAGTTTGTTATTTGCGTTTAAAATGGTCGCTGGGTTATGCTTTATGGCAAGTGTCACAGAATAGAAGATAGTGCAAATTCCTTTGCCTGTAATTGGTTGAACCAACTCTCTAAGCTCGGCCTGTGACTGACAAACTTTCGGCCCCCCAGATTCTCGACACGTGAACACGCACGATGCCCCACCCCAGGCATCTTGTCGCCATTTCGACATGCCGCTACATGTCGCGCTTTGTGCGCATTGGCCAAGTATCTACCCTCGAGGAAGTCGTTGCTATATATAGAAATCATCCTTTTCACGCTCTATTTATCAACTGCAGCAATAAGTTCTTGTATTGGTCAAAATTCTGCGACTTTATTTGGGTCACAGCAAAGCGCAGCGATTTCGAATACGAAAGACGGACGAGCAGCTTGTCGAAGCAGCCATCGGAAAACTTCGTAAATGGGCGAAGAGAAATCATCGTGGCAGCTAAGACTGCAGAAGCGCTCAGAAGGGAGGACTTTTCCCATGTGGATAGCCTAACCCTTATTGACAGTACTGCCTTAAGACTAACATTAGCCCAGCAGTGTGTTCTTCAAGCAGCAGTGAGCGAGATGAAGGGCAACAACGGCGGCGGAGCACACTCACCCCAGATCGGAGTGACACACCGCGAGCCGACGCATCCCCCCCCCAGTAGGGAAGAAACGAGAGTTCTGGACCAAAAATTGGCGCCAAAATGACGTCACAGGGTGGTCCAGAACTCTCATGAGAGTTCTGGACCAGATGGTAATTGAAAGAGCGCGCGCCTGTATGAATGACGTCATAATGAGGTCATCATGACATCATTAGTCACGTGACATGTCAATCATGTGTCACGTGTCATATGTCACGTGTCATGTGTCAATCATGTGTTATGTAACTCCCACCGTATATGAGGAATATTTTCCCGATCAATAACCTTCTGACCGGAATGGCTCAGTCGGTAGAGCATAGGACCCGTAATGCTGAAGCATGATCTGAAGGTCGGTGGTTCGAGCCCGCCCTCCGGCACTACTTTCACTTTCTGTCAATCATATCATTTAGGTTGTCAAAGTGAGTCATTCGTCACGTGACCTGTCAATCATATGTCACGTGACCTATACATCATGTTTCATGTGGCTCTAATTGTATATGAGGAAAATTTTCCCGATCATAAACCTTCTGGCCTGAATGGCTCAGTTGGTAGAGCATAGGACCCGTAAGCGGACCCATGATCTGAAGGTCAATGGATCGAACCCGCCCTCGGGCATCACTTTCATATCATGGGGACCCCCCCCCCCCCCCTGGTGAAGAATCATATACCATGGGGACCCCCCCCCTGGTGAAGAATCATATACCATGGGGACCCCCCCCCCCTGGTGAAGAATCATATACCATGGGGACCCCCCCCCCCCCCCCCCAGGATGTGATTCAACACTCCTATAAGAGCACATTGTCTGTGCACATATGCATCATTCATGCTCTGACTGCCGTTGGATACACATGGAAAAAAGTGAAAACAGTTGCTCTTACCTATTGTGTTGTGCTGTGCTGTTGAAGAACAAGTGAAGGGTTGACTGGAATACACATAGGAGACGAAGTGAAACTAGGATGTGATTCAACACTCCTATAAGAGCACATTGTCTGTGTACATTTGCATCATTCATGCTCTGACTGCCGTTGGATACACATGGGAAAAAAAGTGAAAACAGTTGCTCTTACCTATTGTGTTGTGCTGTGCTGTTGAAGAACAAGTGAAGGATTGACTGGAATACACATAGGAGACGAAGTGAAACATTGGTTATTCTTTGGAAAAAGGAAGTGAAACATTAGCTATTCATTGGAAAAGAGAAGTGAAAGATTTGGTTATTCTTTGGAAAAGGGAAGTGCAAGATTGGAAGACAAATTAACCAATGACTTGTGGTAAGTCATCTTTTTTTTTTTTTTTTTTTTTTTTTTTTTTTTTTGGTTTGTGTTCACTTTTATGACTCTGTGACATTATGTGACAACATGTGACTGTGACATCATGTGACTCTGTAACATTATGTGACTGTGTAACTTTTTTTTTAATTTTTTTATTTTTATTTTTTTATTATTATTATTATTATGATAATATTTAATTAGTCATATTTCAATGGTTTCCCCATTACAGTAACCACACACACACAGCATAAGTACATGTGTACAGAGTGTGGGGGAAAACCGACTGAGAAATTTTAGAATGCACTCGTACAGAGTGTGGTGGAAAACCGATCGATAATTTCAGAGTGCACTCGTACAGAGTGTGGTAGAAAACCGATCGATAATTTCAGAGTGCACTCGTACAGAGTGTGAGGGAAAACCGATCGATAATTTCAGAGTGCACTCGTACAGAGTGTGAGGGAAAACCGATCGATAAATTCAGAGTGCGCTCGAGTGTGGGAACAATCAATAAATTTGAGAAGGAATGGGATTTTCCCTACGTTAAGTCTAATGTTATGTTCTAAAGTTATAGTAGTTGGAAAATGACACTTCTAAAGCACATTTAACAAATGTAGGTTTTTAACACCATATAATATATAAAATAAGTTTGAACATTTTAGCATGCTACTTATTTGAATGTTCTAAAGTTATAGTAGTGGAAAAATGGTGGTTCTAGACCAACTTTAACAAATTTAGTTTTTAACACCATATGATATATAAAATAAGTTTGAACATTTTAGCACGCTACTTATTTGAATATTCTAAAGTCATAGTAGTTGAAAAATGGTGGTTCTAGACCAATTTTAACAAATTTTGTTTTTTGACAACATATGATGTATAAAATAAGTTTAAACATTATACAATGGTGTAGTAGAGTAAAAATGAGGGTTCTAGACCAACTTTAACAAATTTTGTTTTTTGACAAAATATGATGTATAAAATAAGTTTGAACATTTTACCATGGTGTAGTAGGGTAAAAATCAGGGTTCTAATCCAAAATTTAATTTTTTTTTGAAAACATATTATGCTTTTCTTAATGCTTTCAGGTATCGTCAGAACACATCGCTCTCCACCTTCACCTGATTATTAACAATGTCAACATTACTTCTTCACCGATGTGTAGAGACCATGGATGACGTCTTCAAAGTGAACTATGTTGACTATGTGTTTTCAAAGCTTCCTGCTTTTGAATCTAATTGGATTTTACAAGTGAAGAATTTGCATAAGCATTGGGAAGCTGTTGGAAAGATAATTCCAAGAGATGAATTCATCCGCTCATTTCTACACGAATGTGAAGAACTACTTTTACCATCAACTTACGACATTGATTCAGCATTTATCCGCGCGAATACAACTTGGGCAGCTGAACTCATGCTAGTTGTAGCTGCTAGAATTATTTTACATTATGATGATGGCGTTCCATTGACGACGAATGCATCAGAACTTGTTCGATTCAACAATGAACGAGTTGAAGTGAATTCAAAGCTTTGTAAAATGTTTGAAGAACTATAAAAAAAGCTAACTCTGCAATTTCTAATGGTATAAAAGGAGAAGGGTGAAGTGAAGTCATCATTCAACGCGCAGCCATGGAGAAGACAAGCAGCTTTAAAATTAGTGCAAACTTAACCATTACTGTGGAGCATGGAGAATTTGGGCTATTTCTTCGAATCAAACGTGGAGAGAGATGGCTTGCTTTATCACCATCCTTGTGGAAGATTGTGTGTCAGAACTTGTCAAGATTACGCAACATTGGCTTCAAACTGTACTTAACGCAAACGAAGTGGCTTGAAGTCATTTCATACTTGGATATGCGCTATGTGAGTTTTGTGCAAACATCACTGTTTGAAGGGAAAGAATATACGCGTTACATCAACATGAATGATGGTGAATGGGGGACATTGCTTCAGGAAATCCATAGCATAACCTCAACCTTACTGCCATGTACGGAATGTCATGGGAAGAAAACTCCTATCAAGCTGCAAAAGGACAATCGAATGAAAGTGTCAAAGCTTTCCAAGAAAAGACTGGCTGAAGTTCAATTGGAGAATATGGACGTGCAAAATCAACTTGGACTTACCTGTGAATATTGTGGTGCTTACGGATATGCTGAGGATTATGATTGTCACTGCCACAAATACAATTGCAAGTTGTGTGAACCTGACAACTTCTGCAACAAGTGTGGCTCACTAACAGTATCTGCCGAGTAAGACTACAAGTCATTTGCTTACCAGTCATCAAAGTGTGTAGACGTGTCATATGGATATGTGAAAGATGGATGTAGAAACGTTTTTCAAGGAGACGTATGTGGACTACATGATAAGTGAACTGGCGCGTTTTGGATCTATTCAACAACAACTGGAACACTTTGACATCTATTGGGAACTTGCTCATTCCACGCTGAACGTACCGAAATTACGTGAGGATTTCATCAAAGAGTGTGTGCTTTCAAATATTGACGGAGCTGAGGAGTTTGATGTGGAAGCAGCATATCACTTTGCTCGATTTGATCCAAGACTGTTTTATGAAGTGAGAGAGTGGCTAATCTACATTGCAGTATAATGACAGACATTACATTGAGACAATATATTGTGCAAAAGACATATTGTGAAGAAATGTTATTAGCTGTAAAAAAGTTTGCATGTTTAGTATGTCCTGCTTGTCAAAATGAAGAGTGTTCAGAACATACTTGTCATTCTGCATGTGTCTATACATATTGGAATGAAGCTAAATATTACATTCATTTAGATAAAGTGTTAGATAATGCAAATCAACGTTGTGAAAAATATGGTGTAGATGCTATCACATTTGATGAATTAAGTAGTTGGTTAATGTACATTGAAGATCAATGGACTCCAATTATTCACACCATTGTATCAATACTTGATTTGTAAGATATGTTGATAAAATGCAAGATGTGTTGATAAAATAAAATACAAGATATGTTAATAAGTGTTAATCATTTAGTGTTAACATGTCGACGTGGAAAGACTACTTAACCAATATTTATTTTAAACCTGGTCAACCCGGGGCATTTGCTGGTCCTTACAAACTATATCACATATTAAGAAAACATGATCAACCAGTCACTCATTCACAAGTGAAGAAATGGTTACAGGATCAAGATGCCTTCAGTTTACTACAACCTGTAAAATATAGGTTTAAAAGGCAACGTGTCATTACACGTGGAATTGATGACATGTGGGATATTGATTTAGCTGACATGGGAAACATAGCTTCCTATAATGATGACACCCGTTTTTTATTAGTTGTCATTGATGTGTTTTCCAAATATTTATGGGTGCAACCAATGCCTAATAAATCACATACGAGTGTCATAGAAGCCTTTCAAAAGATTTTTCATGAAACACAACGAAGACCACGAACTCTAAGGTCAGACAAAGGAACTGAATTTAAAAACAGATGGGTAAAAGCATTTATGAAGAAGGAGGGAATACATGCCTATACGACAAAGAATGAAACCAAAGCCAACTTTGCTGAGAGAGTCATTCGTACTCTAAAGGGAATGATGTATCGATATTTCCTACATAATCAAACGTATCGATATATGGACATCCTTCCAGACTTAGTGTATAATTACAACCATAGACCTCATGGCTCCCTCCCTAATAAGTATGCTCCTGCAGATATTCGTAAAGACAACGAATCGAAAGTGTGGAAGTATATGTATGTAGACAAATTGAAATTAAAACCAAAGAAGAAAAAACCCTACAAATTTAAAATTGGTGATCAGGTTCGCATTTCTCACATGAAATATGTATTTCAACGGGATTATCATATAAAGTGGACGCAAGAAGTCTTCATTATCACACATCGTTGTAAGAAGCAAGGAGTACACTTGTATCGTGTGAAAGACTTTTTGGATGAAGATATTGATGGACATTTCTATGAAGAAGAACTACAGAAAGTGACAAAAGATATTGAATCAGTCTACAGAATTGAAAAGGTCTTGAAAACACGAAGAAGACGAGGTGTTAAAGAATTATTTGTGAAGTGGTTAGGTTGGCCAAAGAAGTTTAACAGTTGGGTGAAAGAAACAGATATTCGAAAATGAAGCATCCATTCACGTGTTTGGTCTCTGGACCTACAGGCAGTGGTAAAACTTCTCTAGTTAGAGAAATTCTAGAACAAAAGTTAATAAAACCCTCTCCAAAAACCATTTTATGGCTCTATGCAGCAGATCAGCCTTTGTATAAGGGAATGAAAGGTGTGGAATTTTACCAAGGCATTCCAGATGACATTGAAGAGCGTTTTAACCCGAAAAAACCAAACTTACTCATCATTGATGACTTAATGACCAAATGTCATAGTGATGAGCGAATGACACGTCTATTTAGTGTTGGCAGCAGTCATCAAAATCTAAGCATTATTTTTATTGTGCATAATTTGTTTCATCATGGTAGAGAAATGCGAAATATTAGTTTGAATACACATTACATCATTCTGTTTAAAAATCCTAGAGACAGTCAACAAATAAGTACATTAGCGCGACAAATGTATCCTGGAAAATCTCAATTTCTCATAGAAGCCTATCAAGATGCTACGAGCAAACCTCATGGCTATTTATTCATTGATTTGAAGCCGAAGACAAATGATCAACTACGTATTCGTACAGGCATTTTACCAAAAGATACACATTACGTATATGTTGATAAGGTCGCGTATGAACAAGAACCAAGTCACTTGACCATTCGCAACCAAGATGTCTAAACGTATTCAAGCGAATCAACCATTTCTTCACTTGCTCGCACGCAGCGGGCCTAAACGACGTAAATCCTTGCTACAACAAGCTACTAAGGAAGAATTAACTAGCTTGTTTGAAATTTGTTTGAATATATTGCGAGGACATTTACCCTTAAGCTCAAAAAGGTATAAGGTATTCAAGCGTGAACGTCATACCCTACGTACACTAGCAGATAAGAAGATATCACTTCGAAGAAAAAAGAAGTTGGTTAATCAGAAAGGAGGATTCATTGGAGCTATTGCTAAATTTGCATTACCCTTGTTAGCTCAGTTGCTGTTAAAATGAAACATACTATGAAAATGGTCCTCATTCCTGAATATGAATATAAAATGTTGTTAGAAAAGAAGGGAAAAGATGGTGAAATCAAAACGAAAGTGAATAAACTTTTACGTGGGAAACGAACTCGTGAAAAGGCAATAGAAATGTCTCAAGTTCTTGGCCGTCATTTACGAACAATTCAGTCGCAACAACAGCGGCAAAAGTCTGTTACATCATCCAAAGCAGAAAAATCAGAAAAGTCCCAACAGTTTCTAAGTCATTTTCAACCTATTTATCATGTAAAACTAACACAACTTCTAGCAGAACTTAAGAAATATGGTACGAGATGGACAGATAAAAATGAACTTGTTTTAAAAACGGGTACTGTCATTACAAATTCCAACATTATTGATTTGTTGAAAGAAGCATTGGTTGCTACAAGAAGAAAAGAACAACGAGAACCACCGCATGGTTGGAAGCAGTTTATTGAGGAAATTGTAGATGCTAATATTCCAAAAACTGTTTTTGGTAAAAAGACAACTCGTGAAGATATTACAAAAGAGATACAACAACGTCAACAAAGGTTGTTTCCAGAAGGATGGGAAACTTTTTAACATGGATTAAAGAGCTATGGTGTTGTTGTTGTAAAGAAAATGGAAATAAAAATACTATTCCTGTAAAAATTAGGTGTGTTAGTGCTTGTTGTCAGGGAGAAGTAGTAGATACCAATTTAGATCATGTAGATAGCAATTTAGACAATAATGTAGACAACAATGTAGAAAGTGAGGATGAAGAGTGTCAAACATGAAGTAATGTATATACACATCTAGTCTATCTACATCACATAAACGATTTAGCTGTCATGGAGTCAACAAGTTTTTACATTACTTTACCCAGCAATGCTAGTATGAACTATTATCCCAACAACAAGACTTCGAATTATCAAATTCGTATGCCTCGAACCATCTATCTGAACGGAAAATATGAAGTGGCATTAGCTGAAATTCAATATCCACATACATGGACAACCATGAGACATGGAATGGACTATTCTATTCAGTATCGACAACAACCACTGAATGATGTTGTTCTTGACACAATCAATATTCCTTATGGTTACTACAGATCCATACAAGAAATATGTCATGCAGTTAATGAAGAAGCGACTAATTCTATGAAAGATGACCTTAAAGAAGGTATTCGGATAAAGTATGATAAAATTAGACGACGCGTTTTTCTATATCTAAATTATGGCTTTGAAGTGTCATTCTCCACTGGATTAGCTGAGATTTTAGGATTTATCCCAAATCAATGGTATACTGAAACGTGTACAGCTGAATATAAAGCTGATGTGAAACAGGGGTTTTATACACTTTATGTGTACTGTAGTATTTGCGAGCCACAAGTTGTTGGTGATTATTATGTTCCTTTGCTACGTTCTGTTGCAATACAAGGACATGATGGAGACATTATCATGAAAACTTATGGAGAACCTCATTATGTTCCTGTAAACACATCCAAATTTGACGTGATAGAAATGAATATTAAGGATGACACAGACCATAATGTTCCATTTCAAACTGGGAAGGTGATCTGTAAACTTCATTTTCGACCAAAAGCATTATGAAAGCATACACACATAATCCATCTATTTATCGCAACCATTTTCTTCGTCAAGTGGGTGGAGAATTACCAGGATTTAAAGGAGCGCGAATACAATATGGAGATGGTATTGGTTCAATACTGGGATCATTGGCTCGAAAAGCTATTCCACTGCTTAAGGCAGGGGCTAAAATCGTTGCACCACATCTTAAAAAGGCTGCAAAAGATGTCGCGAAAGATGTTACAGGTCGAGTAGCACAACGTATGTTTGATGATGAGTTAGGAGGACAAAAGAGAGCGAAACCAGCAAAACCTGTCAGAAGGCGAAAGGCAGCTAAACGGATAACATCAACAAAATATAAGAAAGATATTTTTTAATCATGTCTTTAATTCATAATCATTCTTGTGAATGTAGTCTTTCTCCATTAGAATGGTTTCACATACCACCAACGCAAACTGCTGTAGAAAAAAGCTATAATGTAGACTATCAACCACTAACTACTATTAGAGAAGGTGCTCCAATAGAATTCTACATTCCTGCGAGTACCGAAGAATATCTAGATTTAAAGAACAGTAAACTCCATATTGTATGTCGCATTGTAAAGGTTGATGGAGAAGCGTGTGGTGTAGATGATAACGTGTCATGTATCAATGATTTGTTTAATGGGTTATGGTCTAATATTGAATTATTTCTAAATGATCGATTGGTATCACATAGTAACAATACTCATGGTTATACCAGCATCATATCTCATCTCATTCATGACTCGGAAGAAAGTCTCAATTCTGAGCGCTCTATGCGTCTCATCTATAAAGATACTGCCGGGTCAATGAATACTCATCAGGTGAAAAGACCTAATCATGAAAGATATGTATCAGGTTTTCATGTAAATATTGAAGGTGGTGATATAGCTGAAACAGGAAATAATGGTTTACATAATCGCTATTTGCATACACGTCTAAGCCGTGAGTTTATGCTTACAGGTGGTTTAAGGGTAGATTTGTTTGAGCAGGATCGTTATCTTCCCAATGGTGTTAGTATGAAATTACGTTTACATAGACAAAAAGATGAATATGTATTAATGGCTGCAAATAATGGTTTTAAAGTAGAAGTGAGAGAAGCGTTTGTAACCATTCGCAAAGTGAGGGTTAGTCCAGGTATTCAGTTGGGACATGCAGATGCGTTGATGAAAAGTCCTGCTAAGTTTATTGTTACTAGAAAAGAATGTAAAGTTTTAGCTATTCCAACTGGATTTCAATCTTTTGTGAAAGATAGCATCTTTTTAGGTCAATTACCAAAACGTATTGTCATTGGAATGGTTCATAATGAATCCTTTGCTGGAACAGTATTGAGAAATCCATACAATTTTGAACATTTCAATCTTAACTTTATGCAGGTTTACTCTGATGGTGAACCAGTCCTATCAAAACCTCTCAAGCTTGATATAAATCAAGGCAAATATCTTGATGCTTTTGAAACACTTTACAAATCTTTTGATAGACTGGATGGTGAGAAAAGTTCGATTATAAAACGGGAAGATTGGCCTAGAGGTTATTCTTTATTTTCTTTTGACTTAACACCTGATTATGATGGTGCGGATCATTATGCCCTTATCAAACATGGGAATTTGAGACTAGAAATGAATTTTGCTGGTGCCTTGCAAAATACAGTCAATGTTATAGTGTATGCTGAATTTGATAACATTGTTGAAATAAGTGCAAATCGTAGCATTCAATTCGACTACCAGTCATGAACACGAAGCAGATAGAAGCCATCCTATCCCATGATGCCACGACAAAAGACTTGTTTCAAGGTGTGTTTGCCATGGACCAGTTACCATCTTTACAACGCGGTGCCTATGTCATCAACACAGACGATCATGATGAGCCAGGAGAGCATTGGGTGGCAGTATATTATGACGAAGACCCTGCAGAATATTTTGACTCTTATGGACTTTTACCTATAGACAGTCGTTTGAATAAGTTTTTAAAGTTTAATTTCATTTATAATTCAGTTCCATTACAAACACCAATATCCTCTACATGTGGATTTTATTGTGTGTATTATATAATTCAAAGAGCTCGAGGACATAGTCCTTTTGAAATCATTGATGTATTAAGAAGAAGTGATGGTGATTTTGTTGTAAAGGATTTTGTATATAGACATTATAAACCATTATTTTATTGATGTTGTATTAGTTAAGTTGTATTAGTTAAGTTATTGGTAATTGTGAATTGTATTATGAATATTGTAAATAAACAAGACAGTTTTATACAACATTCTTTGTTTATTGTGTTATACATTATTTACATTTCAACAATTATTTCACATTAAATTTTTATTTTACAAATACATTCAATACATCGATAAACACATGCCATTCATACCAATCTAAATTAATATATGTATCATAGACATTACATTCACGTTTGTAAATGCTATGAAAACTAGCATAACACTGTCCACTACCAAACTTTATTATTTTAACATCTTTGTGTTCAGACAGTTTCAGTTCATATCCATGATCATTCATGTCAATGTTCATCACCATAACACACATGGGATGCGTCAGTTCAATGGACTTGGTGCCTCGCATGAGTTGCACTCCTTCCTCTTTGAATTCAAGCGTCAGGTTCTTTCCAATCCAATGCTTGTAACAGAGCATGCCATTCCACTGTGTTGAGGGTGATGTAGTCGTAGCATTTTGTAAGCTCGTCATTTTGGCGAAATCGTACAAACACGTCTAAATAGTTCTCAGTCACACGCACTTCTAAATCCTCTGAGAGTTTCAGGAGAAAGCCAGGTATCCTCAGCTTCTCTAGATGGTCTTTCAACACAGATTGTTCGTCAGTTGATAGAATGATATACTTTCCAAAATGTTTTAGCACGATGTCATCATATACGTTTCTCAGATATGAGAATCCATGCGTAATGGGTTCATATTCCGATAAAAAGTCTTCCATCTCGTTCAACAGTCAGATGAACTATGAGCTGTCTCCTTGTCTGCAAAGACGTTTTTTATGCTCGCAAGATGGCGAAGAGTGGATGTTGTATCACTTCTAGGAATCGTAAGACTGCGCGCCAGTTCTTGATATCAAAGATGATCAAATCTGTATATGGTGTATCTGGCACAACTCCCTTATAATCCTCTGGATAATCCTGTACAAGATTTCTACAGATTTCTACACGTATGTTAGAATCATATTCAGCCACCGTCACTTCCACTTTATTTTTAAGTCTACGTTTAAACCCATGTTCAAGTGGTATGTTTTTAAAGTCTTTCCACACTTCAGGTTTAAACCGATGATAACTTGTCTGAGAACCTAGTATCACTTCATTCCTATCATTTACAGTAAGGTAAGCACCACGGTTCAGCATGAGTGC
Organism: Protula sp. h YS-2021; assembly: GCA_949752745.1. NCBI lineage: Eukaryota > Metazoa > Annelida > Polychaeta > Sabellida > Serpulidae > Protula > Protula sp. h YS-2021. Next base: position 6,736,242 of record OX457031.1, on the reverse strand, counting down.
ATTCATGTTTTTACCTTGTTATGAGTCGTCTTCTTGTCTGCGAAGCCTTTTATCCACTTCTTTCACCTGCTTCTTCAACATTTTCCATTCAGGTATTGTCAGCAAGATTCCCTTTTTCGTTGGACGGTTTTTTCCAGTCCCCTCATCTCTCAGGTACTTGCGAATGTTTACCACTCCTTCATTGCTTTGTTTCATAATCTTGATATACTTTCCATTTCCTAGAGAAAGCATTCCATCCCACGACTGTGGTGTTGGTGCTGTCTCCACTTTCAATTTCTTGATGGTAGTGGTAGGATTTTTCACTTTTAAGTCTTTAACTGCATCTGCAAGAGTATCCATATCAGTTGTAGATCTCTTACGACTTTCACGTTCCATGTTAACACTTCAATGTTCACACCTCAAATAACTCTTCCGTTGGAGGACCTCCCCCTTTTATACCACAGCCTTGTAATGTCCATGCGCTAAAGTGGAATAGCCATCACTCATCACATATCGCTTGTCGTCATATGGGGAGAGGGCTACTTTCCTCAACTTCTCCGAGAAAAGCTGGTGACTATGACTTCGGATAATGTGTCCTGTAGCCATCGTTTGAGTTTTCTTAAACAAACTGTCTCTATACTGCACATGTTTAATGCGTCTTTGACAAGCTCGAGTGATGCCTTTGGCCGTACGTTTTTCTTTCCCACCACACAATAAACTGTACATTTTCGGTCTGAGTCCAACAAACTCTTCAATAGGGACGCCTGCCGTCTCATCCTTCATTTTCCCGAGCACTTTTTTGTTCACGTTGGAATGTAGGAAATGATCCGGTGGATAGTCACTTGTGTCGAACAGGTCAGCATCCTGCTGCATATCCTTGTAGATATCTTCCGTTTCTATGTCGTAACATAGACTGTCGGTGTCGCTGAACAATAACTTGGCATTGGGATACTTGGCCATGATGTAGTTGTAATGAAAGTTGAACATAAGCACTTTGCTGAGGTCGAGAATGGTGAAACCAACTTGAATGGGTTTATCCAGAAGCAAATCCACTTTGCGCAAATGTACCGCGGTCAAATCTTCGTTGAAAATTTTGAATTTGTGGAAAGAAGGTTTGGCTACAAGTTTCTTGAACCGCTTTTCCTTGTGAACAAGTTCAACATTGATTCGCTTTCTCACATTTTCCATGGTTTTGCCAAACACCGAGTTGTTCATCAGTTTGAAGAAGTCTTTCTCAAATGGGTTCTTGGCCAATTTTCTCTTTTCCGTGTTCAAGGTAATGTATTTTGCCAACCATTTGCTCTGTTCAAACATGATGGCGCGATGTACTTTAGTGACTTTCAACCCCAGTGAGACGTACTGTTGTAAATTCCTGTAATGAAGTACATATTTCTTCTTGTCAGACAAGTTAGGAATGAGCTTTTCACTGGGTTTGCCTTTCATGTTTAGATCTTCCAGTAGCTTCTGACTGTACTCTGACAATTCTCCAAATTTGACACATTTCCGTTCTGGAGCCACTGGGTAGTAATTATGACGATCATGGATTGAATTTGGATATTCTAAATCCACTTCCAAAATGAATCCAATGTCATCATCTTCATCCACATCCATGAAGTCAATGGATTCTGGCTCGCTCACCCACATAAATCCTCTTTGTGGCATGCTTTGTGACATGGCCCAGCCATACAAGTTGTTTGCGTCGAGGTACATCAGGTAGTTGTTTGGTATCTCAGAATTGTATTCTGCTACGTAGGGATTATTTGCTTTCGCATACTTGTGTGTGATCACGGATATTCCTCCACGTATGCCTTGCTCAACCATTTGGTACATGTCAATGTCATTGATCAATTCCAACTTCACCTTTGTCGCTTTTAACATTGCATCCCACGACAGTCCTGGTGCTGTATAGTAATGAGCAGGATCCAATTCATACGTGTTGAGGCATACTTGACGAAAGTTTTCAAACACGTCAGCTAGTAATAACACATCTGATTTCAGGTACAGGTCGTGGTATTCACCAAATGTTGTACAGTTGAATGTATCCCACACCTTCTGCGCATGTGCATAATCCTCATCGCTAATGTCCTCTTCGCTAAGCTGACTATAAAACTTGTCCTTTGATGGTAGCTGTGTTTCAGCAAACTTGGATGGCTCGTCCACGTAATCGTAGGGGTACACTCCCTTTCTCAGCAGCAAATCTTGCTGGTTACTATCGTGAATGTGAGAGGTCATGTTGTAGAAGTTGTCTTTGCCTTCTGCTGCAAGGTTGGATACCAACTTCTGTAGAGAGGTACTCATGAACTGAAAGCTGTCTGTAAATTTCAGATTGCTCATGGTGAATGCAATATATTTCTCAATGGTGTTGGGAATGACTGTAATCGTTTCATCTTTGAATTTCCCAATTTCCTCCATGATAAGGTGACTGTCATAACCTCGCAAATTGTGGAAAAACACAGGAATGATAAAAGAATCTTTATCCCCCTGCTTATCCTTTCTAAGTCGGAATTGTAAGTTGCATTCACTATGTGCAGCTCCGCGATATTTGCCATTGATATGGTCATGATCTCTCACACGATCTGCTCCTAGAGGTTCATGACAAATGTAGCAATCAACAGCGTTCTTAAAATTCTCTTTGTCTTCGGAAGTCATAACCATTTCCTTTGGCCGCTCTAAACCACGTACAATACGATCACGTTCATTCAACATATGGTCTAAAAAGACCTTTACGGCATTGTCTCCTCGATACACGACTGGTGCACGTGTGTTGTACTGGCTCACAACCACATAGGCAAAGCTGTTTGGACGATGATGTTGATACTTGTCTCCTTCATGCTTTTGCGTGAAACATTCAAAGTCTGCATAAATCACAAACGGTGCTCGCTGTTGTTTAGCCACATTCTTGAACTTGATGAAGGGTTCCTTGGGAAATGATAAACGTTGCGCGCCATGCTTGCCACACACTTCACGATGCTTATCTAAAAGCTCTTGTCGCATAAACCCGTGAAGACAGTTGAAACAATAAAAAGCTACACCATTATGCTTTGATCGATAAGACATAAGTCTGCTGAAATTCTTGATGAGGCAGTAATGCCTTTTCTTGTCATTGCTAATCAAAAGCAAGTTGATTTCTCTCGCACTGGTGTTTCGACTCAGTTGTATCGGAACAACTACATCTTGCTCATATCCAAACACGTTGATAGACATATCATTCTCCTTTTCAAACTTTGGAATGTCCGTAATCGGTGTTGGAAATGTCATGCCCTCTGTCTTTAATTCCTTCTCAAATGGTGTGTAATGATTCACGCGATGTGAGTTGTTCTCATGAGGGTGAAGGTAAGCTAATACAGACCATAAGAAACACTTGTTGTCATCATTGTAAATGTTTAATACACCTTTTGTATTCTTCACTTTCTTCGGTAGTGGGATAAAACTACTCGCATCCAGTGGCGCTGACGTAGCTGTATGTACTTCAATATACAGTATGTTATCCAATACCCAGCCAGAGCCTTGTCGCTCATGTTCATCAAACTTAGTAAACAATTCTTTATAGGCGTCTGGTAAGTCCTGCTCAATATCTGCTGGGTTGTATGCTGTATATGTTGGACTGCTGATAAATGAATTATCCACTTGTTCTACCATAACACCTTCAGCATTCGCTGTCAGTTTCTTGAAACGTGCATGAACGACAATGTACCATTTCATTCCATAGTTTAAGGTCTCCAACAAATGTGCCTTGATACGGTTCTCTTGTTGTCGCATTTCAAGCAGTAAATCCGATCCATCCTCAGACTCAAATCGCCTTTCCTGCGCGTTTTCTCCCAGACTAACCCTTCTACCTCTCCCTACTTGTCCTGTTTTTTCTTTCTTTGAAACATGTTCTTCATGAGACGCATTTTCCATCTCAGCTGGTGTGCATACATGTGCATCATAAGTATCCATAGATGGAAATATTTTAATGCATTCACAGCAGAGGAACGGATCAGGTCTGATAACACCATCTTGTACCGTCTTTCGTCTCTTGGCTTCAATCATCTCAACAAGCTCTTCATTAGCACGTTTCATCTTAGCTTGTTTGCATGTATGTGCTACGAACAATTCCAGAGATGGAAATGTTACATTACAATCATGACAGACGACTGATGTGTCTGAATTAGATGCCATTGTTGTTGTCACGTCAATTGCTTAAACTGATATGATGAAATGTAGGTCTCACTCATCCTATTTATACCGCCTAGGCATGTATTGCAGAGACATCTAGCGGAGAGCGATGTGTTCTGACGATACCTGAAAGCATTAAGAAAAGCATAATATGTTTTCAAAAAAAAAATTAAATTTTGGATTAGAACCCTGATTTTTACCCTACTACACCATGGTAAAATGTTCAAACTTATTTTATACATCATATTTTGTCAAAAAACAAAATTTGTTAAAGTTGGTCTAGAACCCTCATTTTTACTCTACTACACCATTGTATAATGTTTAAACTTATTTTATACATCATATGTTGTCAAAAAACAAAATTTGTTAAAATTGGTCTAGAACCACCATTTTTCAACTACTATGACTTTAGAATATTCAAATAAGTAGCGTGCTAAAATGTTCAAACTTATTTTATATATCATATGGTGTTAAAAACTAAATTTGTTAAAGTTGGTCTAGAACCACCATTTTTCCACTACTATAACTTTAGAACATTCAAATAAGTAGCATGCTAAAATGTTCAAACTTATTTTATATATTATATGGTGTTAAAAACCTACATTTGTTAAATGTGCTTTAGAAGTGTCATTTTCCAACTACTATAACTTTAGAACATAACATTAGACTTAACGTAGGGAAAATCCCATTCCTTCTCAAATTTATTGATTGTTCCCACACTCGAGCGCACTCTGAATTTATCGATCGGTTTTCCCTCACACTCTGTACGAGTGCACTCTGAAATTATCGATCGGTTTTCCCTCACACTCTGTACGAGTGCACTCTGAAATTATCGATCGGTTTTCCACCACACTCTGTACGAGTGCACTCTGAAATTATCGATCGGTTTTCCACCACACTCTGTACGAGTGCATTCTAAAATTTCTCAGTCGGTTTTCCCCCACACTCTGTACACATGTACTTATGCTGTGTGTGTGTGGTTACTGTAATGGGGAAACCATTGAAATATGACTAATTAAATATTATCATAAAAATAATAATAATAAAAAAATAAAAATAAAAAAATTAAAAAAAAAGTTACACAGTCACATAATGTTACAGAGTCACATGATGTCACAGTCACATGTTGTCACATAATGTCACAGAGTCATAAAAGTGAACACAAACCAAAAAAAAAAAAAAAAAAAAAAAAAAAAAAAAAAAAAAAAAGATGACTTACCACAAGTCATTGGTTAATTTGTCTTCCAATCTTGCACTTCCCTTTTCCAAAGAATAACCAAATCTTTCACTTCTCTTTTCCAATGAATAGCTAATGTTTCACTTCCTTTTTCCAAAGAATAACCAATGTTTCACTTCGTCTCCTATGTGTATTCCAGTCAATCCTTCCCTTGTTCTTCAACAGCACAGCACAACACAATAGGTAAGAGCAACTGTTTTCACTTTTTTTCCCATGTGTATCCAACGGCAGTCAGAGCATGAATGATGCAAATGTACACAGACAATGTGCTCTTATAGGAGTGTTGAATCACATCCTAGTTTCACTTCGTCTCCTATGTGTATTCCAGTCAACCCTTCACTTGTTCTTCAACAGCACAGCACAACACAATAGGTAAGAGCAACTGTTTTCACTTTTTTTCCATGTGTATCCAACGGCAGTCAGAGCATGAATGATGCATATGTGCACAGACAATGTGCTCTTATAGGAGTGTTGAATCACATCCTGGGGGGGGGGGGGTCCCCATGGTATATGATTCTTCACCAGGGGGGGGGGGTCCCCATGGTATATGATTCTTCACCAGGGGGGGGGGGGTCCCCATGGTATATGATTCTTCACCAGGGGGGGGTCCCCATGGTATATGATTCTTCACCAGGGGGGGGGGTCCCCATGATATGAAAGTGATGCCCGAGGGCGGGTTCGATCCATTGACCTTCAGATCATGGGTCCGCTTACGGGTCCTATGCTCTACCAACTGAGCCATTCAGGCCAGAAGGTTTATGATCGGGAAAATTTTCCTCATATACAATTAGAGCCACATGAAACATGATTTATAGGTCACGTGACATATGATTGACAGGTCACGTGACGAATGACTCACTTTGACAACCTAAATGATATGATTGACAGAAAGTGAAAGTAGTGCCGGAGGGCGGGCTCGAACCACCGACCTTCAGATCATGCTTCAGCATTACGGGTCCTATGCTCTACCGACTGAGCCATTCCGGTCAGAAGGTTATTGATCGGGAAAATATTCCTCATATACGGTGGGAGTTACATAACACATGATTGACACATGACACGTGACATATGACACGTGACACATGATTGACATGTCACGTGACTAATGATGTCATGATGACCTCATTATGACGTCATTCATACAGGCGCGCGCTCTTTCAATTACCATCTGGTCCAGAACTCTCATGAGAGTTCTGGACCACCCTGTGACGTCATTTTGGCGCCAATTTTTGGTCCAGAACTCTCGTTTCTTCCCTACTCCCCCCCCTCCGGGGCTCGGAGTGACACATCGCGAGCCTGAGCACGGGCCCCGGGGCTCGGAGTTACACACCGCGAGCCGACGCACGGCCCCCGGGGCTCCAATTGACACATCGCGAACCGACGAACGCCCCCCCCCCCCCGGGGCTCGGGGTGACACATTGCGAGCCGACGAACGCCCCCCCCCCCCCGTGGCTCGGAGTGACACATCGCGAGCTGACGAACGACCCCCGTGACGTTAAGATACTTGGCGCTCATTGACAGGATTTCTCGAGTCCGTGAACAAGAAACTGGGTCGCGGAGAAGACCCCTGGCTGACCCCAGGACAAAATAGACCGCTCTTCGTTCAGGACTTCTGCGGTTCGTTCCTCGGGGCCCGGAGTGAGGACACAGTGTCGACTGCGCAGCGTTCCGTAGCCTGCTTTCATGGGACAGTAACAATCAGACAAGCCAAGACGCGTCGCCGCGATAAACCCCACTACCTGGGTGAGATGCTGCCCCGGCTGTCGATCAGCCCCGGCTGTTGTATTACTTTAAGATCGCTGTATACTGGCAATTACTTTAATCTCGTATTTAATTCAGAAATTCATATTTAATGTGGTGAGTTCCATCGTATGGGAAGAAAGTTGGATGAGCCCCGGATCGGGCATACACTGTAACCGCAAGGTGTCAGAGATCCAGAACAAAGGTTCTTGGGCGGAACTGCGGAGCTATTAAACGCCCTATTCCAAAGTCAGTTATATTCACGAGTGTGACAGTTACATTTCTATGATTGATAGCTGTGACAGCTATTCGGCATAGAGCAATGTGGGAAAACCTGGTGTTTGGGCGACAGAAAATGAGCTAATAGCGACTGCGTCTATGTTCTATACCGGCACTTCTGTTTTCTCCCCCTGTGGACGCGAATTTGACAGGAATTTGATATACAAATGGCGCACCTTCAAAGAGAAATGTGGCCCTCTAAAGCCTCTTGGAAAGCTGCCGAAAATCCGCTCACAAGATGCACATATCAAACACAAGTGATCATTACACTTCCGTTTGTGCTAAAGAGACATTTAAGAAGTGTAGCTGATTATTCCAGTAAGCTTGGCATTTATAATTTGGAATTTGTAGAAACTGTTTCCACTCAGAAAATAAGAGCAAATACAACTACTGTTTTATTCTCCCAACAAGAAAAAACAAAGGGTGAAATATCCTAAGGGAGGAGGGGGAATATCCTAGGATGAATGGCCCCCCGGGGGGGGGGGCATTCCTCCGGGGAGGCCATTCGTTCTGTCACGCCGGAGCCACTACAGATTCGTCCACGCTTGCAGCTCTCGCTCGGAGAAGCAGCCGGAATATCTCCACTACCAAAAGCAAGGATCTGCCTCCAGCCCACTTTCGGCCAAAATTCGAAGCTGCGAGAAACTTTTTATAAGACCATGAGGACAAAGAATTCATTTTAGACGGGCTTTCAAGGGATTTTGACACGGCAAACGTAAACACGGAAGTAGTTATATAATGAGAGAGCCACTGCATGGATACCAAAAAGTGGATGAGAGAGCCACTGCATGGATACCAAAAAGTGGATGAGAGAGCCACTGCATGGATACCAAAAAGTGGATGAGAGAGCCACTGCATAGCAACGGAAAAGTGGATGAGAGAGCCACTGCACTTTTGGAAAAGGGAGCGAAAGTGGATGACGAAAGTGGATGACGAAAGAAAACGTGATTTGATGCAGTTGGAAGGATTGCGAGTGAAAGAAAGATGTTTCCGGTGAAACGTTGTATGGGGATGCTGAGAGGGTGACTGTTTTTTTTTTTTTTTTGCCACCGCCGCTTTGCCTTGAAAGAAAGGCGGGGAGACGGTTTTTTTTTTTATTTTTTAAAGCATATCCCACACATTCGCTGCTGCTGCCATCCACTGTTCTGATGTTCTCCCCTCCCCTTTTATACGCGGACGGACTTTAGTTACTGTAGTTAAACTACAGCGTGGCAGCGAGAGAAGAGAAAAGAGCTCTTTGAAGTTTAAAAATCATTTTATTTACAACTATTTCATATTCATATATACATTGGAAATATGCTATTAAAAACATTAAAACACTAAAGTTAAAAGTTAAACGCTAAAAAAAAAACACTAAAAACACTAAAAGTTAAAAGTTAAACGTTAAAAAATCATATTCATATATACATTTGAAATATGCTATTAAAACACTAAAACACTAAAACACTAAAGTTAAAAGTTAAACGTTAAAAAAAACACTAAAACACTAAAAGAAGTTCTAATGATTTTCAGTCACCATTTTTTCCCACACTCCGCATGGTTTTAGTTGTGTTTTACTTGTACTTGATAATATCGCGAGTCTCCCGGCCGCATTGTGCCATCTGTTGAGAGTCAAACAAATCATTTTATTTACAACTATTTCATATTCATATATTCATATATTCATATGCTTTCATATATACATTCGAAATATGCTATTAAAACACTAAAGTTAAAAGTTAAACGTTAAAAAAAAAACACTAAAAACACTAAAAGTTAAACGTTAAAAAATCATATATTCATATGCTTTCATATATACATTCGAAATATGCTATTAAAACACTAAAATACCTGTTGAGATCCAAACAGGAAGATGTCTGAGTTGATACCACAGGTGAGGCACTGCATGGTATAGTTTCCTGCAATGGCTTCTAGAAAAGCCGCCATCAGGGAGCAATGGAGGCAAGCTGTATGTCCACACTCCAGAGCTATGCTCTTGTCATAGAGCATAAGCACATTACATCCGGGGCAGGTCGCAAAATCACGTCTCAGAAAGTAGTCTGCCCATTCCGGGTATTCTTCTTCCTCGATGGTAGTTGGTATTTGTTCTCCCAGCATATACATCCTCATGTATGCGTGGTTGAATTTACCATCCTCAATGTTTTCGATTCGCTTTCCCATTGTGATGCTACGGTCAAAAGTAACCGGTATGCTAACGACTTCAATGTTCTTCGGGTCAGGCAGCATCTGTGCAAAGTGTTTCCTGTATGATGTTTCTCGCAGGCGCCGTGGTTCAAATTCGCACTTATCAACTGATTGGATATTCTTCTCACAATTCAAATGAAAATAGAGCTCCATGATAGTAGTTATATGATGATGATGGTAAAAGTTGGAGAGGCGCGGAGGGCATTATATACTCTGCAGCCGATCGACGTCAGACCACCCCCCCCTCCCTCAGCGCGCACAGCGATCAGCGTGTCGACGACGACCCCCCCCCCCCCTCAGCGCACAGCGATCAGCGTGTCGACGACGACCCCCCCCCCTCAGCGCACAGCGATCAGCGTGTCGACGACGACCCCCCCCCCCCTCAGCGCACAGCGATCAGCGTGTCGACGACGACCCCCCCCCTACCACGAAAGAAGAGGCAAAAATCATTTCCCAAACAAAAAGAAACTTATGTGAGGGGGGTTTTAAAAGCATTTTTCACACAATTATCTTGACGAAATGAATGGTTATGTAAACGCCATCATTTATGCAGTTGTTAGCGTGATTAAAAGCCATTAACGATGGCTTTAGCGGTGACTTTAGCGGTGGCTTTAGCGGTGACTTCCGCGCTGAAGTGTAGAAAAAAAAAACGACCACCCACCACCTCCTCTTTTTCCAGCTATCAACATGGACGATTTGTTTGGGTATACTTTTGATGTCATGCCAGTATTACCAGTGGAAGAGATAGATACATTCCTGGAGCACATGACAGAGGCTGAAAAAGACTTGGAGGAACTGTTAGACATTCCATTAGACGGCACAGTACAGCCAATGCTAGATGATAAGGAAGCGTTAGGTGCCACTACTACTGCTCCGTTAGATATACTTCCAGTGCAGCAAGGGATACAGCAAGGAATGGAGCAAGACATGCCAGATCCTGAGGGCCCCGACTACCCAATCTGGGTTGCACATGCACTTGTCAATGGTCGAAACACACACCGCAGCACAAAGTTAGATGCTCATTTGAAGCAACTTAAGAAAGAAGTGAGCGGCGGCGACGACGACGACGACGACGACGACGACGACGACGACGACGACGACGACGAGTCCAGCGCTAGCGAGCCCGAGGAGGGAGAAGTGTTAAGTGATGATGAAGAAGGCAAGCATTTGAAATTTGAATCGAGTAAGACCATCCTTGTGACTGAGAAAGATGTGTCGCTGTTGAAAAGAAACTTTCAAGCCGTGCTTCCTCTGATTGATAGCAACATTTTATGGCGTTTATGTGAAGAAGGCTTTTTCAACAAGCATACGTACGCGTACCTAATGGAAGAAATGAGCCCTGTCATGATGCTCATGTTCATGCTAGAAGGAACCCACGAGGATGTTCCGGCGTCAGAGCCAAAGATTACCGAAGCCATGACTCGGCGTTTCATTCAACTGTTTAGACTCTTTCATGAGGAGCAGTTTAAGGCGTTGTGTTTGCCAGAGCCGAAGTGTGTGAATGAGGGTCGTGATTCCAAATGTGCAAAGGTCATGCTGCATGGTTTCAAATACCTTGAAGAACGCATTCAGGTGTATGATATGATGGCCTACCTCTATGAAAAAGGGCATTTCAACATGCTAATGCTGTTTCAATGGATACTAGGGCATCGGACCCCAGGAGACTTTTTAGTGATTGTCATGAGACAATCTTTAACAGGTGGTTTACCAACAGCCTTTCTGGATGGTGTCAATGAGATGACTCCGCGATTTTACAAGCATCTCATGAAAACTTACATGTAAAAGGTATAAAAGGGGGGGGGGCGGCGGCAGCGGCAGCAGCGGCAGCAGCGGATCACAAAGTCTACAATCCTTCACCGTAATGTCATTTCACAGATGTGCAGAGACCATGGATGATGTCTTCAAAGTGAATTATGCTGACTGGATGTTTTCAAAGCTTCCTGCTTTTGAATCGGAATGGACGGAGCAAGTGAAGAATTTGCATCAGCATTGGGAAGCTGTTGGAAAGACCATTCCAAGTGATTGTTTCATCCACTCGTTTCTACGTGAATGTGAAGATTTACATATACTATCAGCTTATGACATTGATTCAGCATTTATCCATGCGAATACAATTTGGGCAGAGGAGCTCATGTTAAGTGTAGCTGCAAGAATCATTTTTTTTATGATGATAATGTTTCATTGATGACGAATGTATCCGACCTTGTTCGATTCAACCATGGACGAGTGGAAGTGAATTCAAAGCTTTGCAAGCAGTTTGAAAAGCTTGACTCAGCGGATGGTTGGGTATAAAAGGGGGGGGGGTGTGTGGACTTCATCAGTACAGTAGTGCAGCAGTCATGGAGAACAAGACAAGCAGCAGCAGCAGCAGCAGCAGCAGCAGTTTTAAAATTAGTGCTAACTTAACCATTACTGTGGAGCATGGACAATATGGACCATTTCTACGCATCAAACGTGGAGCGAGATGGTGTGCTTATTCCCCATCTTTGTGGAAGATTGTGTGTCAGAACGTGAAAAAATGCCGCGACATTGGCTTTAAACTGTACTTAACGGAAACAAAGTGGCTTGAAGTCATTTCATACTTGGACATGCGCTATGTGAGCTTCGTGCGTACATCACGGTTTGAAGGGAAAGAATACACACATCACATCAACATGAATGATGGTGAATGGGAGGCACTGCTTCAGGAGATGGATCACATTGACTCCGCCTTATCGGGTGAACCGTGTACGGAATGCCATGGCAAGAAAACGATCATCAAGTTGCAAAAGGATGATCGGATGAAGGTGTCAAAGTTATCCAAGAAAAGACTGGCTGAAGTTCGGTTGGAGAATATGAATGTACAAAATCAACTTGGACTTGTCTGTGACTATTGCGGTGCTTGCGGATATATGGAGGATCATTATTGCCACTGCCACAAGTACAATTGTCAGATGTGTGAACCAAGCAACTTCTGCGGCAAGTGTGGAGTACTTAAGGTGTGTGAAGCACAGTAGAAGCCCTCACACGCACACGCACAGCAAACAAGATGAACGCATGTTTTAGAAAAGCTTATGTTGACTTGATGATTGCTAAACTGGCTTGCTGCGGCACTCCAGACTATCAGCTTTATCACTTGGACGCTTATTGGGATGTTGTACATCACAGTCTTGATGTGATTGAACTACATTCACGATTTCTTGGAGAATGTGACAGAATTGGAGTAGTAGAAGAAGAAGATCCTGACTTTGACTTTGATGCTGCCCTCTATTCTGCTCGCACTGACGTGGAAGCATATTTCACCGTGGTGGACTATTTGAGAGATTGCTGTGGACTACAAGAAGAAGAGGAAACTGAGCAGCCTTGTCAGCTTTGTCAGGTAAGCCAAACCCTTTTAACAACCAACAACACTAACAGCAACAGCTAACAATGTTTTTCTTTCTAGCAAATTTAATTGTATGTGAGTGGTTTCAACGTGAACAAAGAAAGAAAATGATAGAAGAGGTAGCAGATATATTCAAACATATTGTATTGCAGGAAGAAGGCATGTTAGAATAAACCAAAGTCGCCATGGAGAATCGTGTACTATTTAGCGGTCACAAGGATGTTCTTTCCAACATGTTTCCAGCACGCCTTGAAAAGTATGGACATACATTCAACTCGAGTGAAGCGTTGTATCAATATGAGAAAGCCGTGTTTCATCACCGTCCGGATATTGCTTCAGCTATTGTGTTATCCAGAAATGGCTATGAAGCAAAACGTATCGCCCAAGTGATAAAGCCATGTCCTTTATGGCATACAGTGAAGATAAGCAAAATGCAAGAGGTGTTACAAGTCAAATGGAATCAGTGTGCATCGTTTCGCAACAAGTTAAAAGACTGCAAAGACAAGACTTTAGTGGAAGCCACCTATGATCCTTGGTGGGGAGCTGGTGTGAAACATGTGTCATCTCGTGGATATTCTGGTCAGAATATCATGGGAAAGTTGTTAGAACAGTTGTGTGTGACGGGGGGTATAAAAGAGACTGTGCCTCCAACATCATCTTACTTGCCGTCGTCGTCGCCGCCGCCGCCGCCCAGCCGCTCGCCCAGTCCGCTCACCAGTCCTGGTGTGGAGACGTGTTTTTGTGAACCTATGAACTTGACAGCGTAAAGAGTGAAGCTCTCAAGAGTATACAGACATGGCAGATATGACACTGAGACAATATATTGTGCAAAAAGCTTATTGTGAAGAAATGTTATCCGCTGTAAAAAAGTTTGCATGGTTAGTATGTCCTGCTTGCCAACATGAAGAGTGTTCAGAACATACTTGTTATTTTGCATGTGTCTATACATATTGGAATGAAGCTAAATATTATATTCATTTAGATAAAGTGTTAGAGAATGCAAATCAGCGTTGTGAGAAATATGGTGTAGATCCAATTACACTCGATGAACTCAGTCATTGGCTAGTATTCATTGAAGACCAATGGTCTCCAGTGATTCACACCATTGTATCTATACTTGATTTGTAAAAACTTGTGAGTTAAGCGATGTTGGTTGAGTTAAATAATAAAGCTGTTTTTGTTGAGAAGGTGGATTTTTTTTTTGGTGTTTGGCCTCATGTCGTGATAAAACCGTGTTTAGCCCACGAGACGACCTCGTTAAAAAACTTCACATATCTACTGCCTCTCCACCACCCCCCCCTTCCTCCTTTTTGATTACATCTAAGTGCTGAGTCAGTTTTTTTTTTGGGGGGGGATAAAGCTTTATTAACTCTTAAGAGAACTGTTAAGAGAACTGTTAAGAGAACTCTTAAGAGAACTCTTAGGAGAACTCTTAAGAGAACTCTTAAGAGTTCTCCTAAGAGTTCTCTTAAGAGTTCTCTTAAGAGTTCTCTTAAGAGTTCTCTTAAGAGTTCTCTTAAGAGTTAAGAGTAAGAGTTCTCTTAACTCTTAAGAGTTTTCTTAAGAGTTCTCTTAAGAGTTCTCTTAAGAGTTCTCTTAAGAGTTCTCTTAAGAGTTAATAAAGCTTTATCCCCCCCCCAAAAAAAAAAAAACTGACTCAGCACTTAGATGTAATCAAAAAGGAGTCTTTCACTCGAGACGTCAAGTGCTGCGCTGCTCGTGTTGTTGCTTTTCATTCGGTGTGACCATGTCAACGTGGAAAGACTACTTAACGAATATATACTTCAAACCTGGACAGCCCGGGGCATTTGCTGGTCCTTACAAACTGTATCACATCTTAAGAAAGCATGATCAACCAGTGACACAGTCGCAAGTGAAGAAATGGCTACAGGATCAAGACGCATTCAGTTTACTCCAACCTGTCAAATACAGGTTCAAAAGACAACGTGTGATTACACGGGGCATTGATGACATGTGGGATGTTGATTTGGCTGATATGGGAAACATAGCTCCCTATAATGATGGCACACGCTTTTTACTCATTATCATTGATGTGTTTTCCAAATATGTGTGGGTGCAGCCACTACCTAATAAATCACATACCAGCGTCATACAAGCTTTTCAAAAGATTTTTCAGGACACGCGCCGAAGACCACGCACTCTAAGGTCTGATAAAGGAACGGAATTTAAAAACAGATGGGTCAAAGCATTTTTGAAGAAGGAGGGCATTCATGCTTATACCACAAAGAATGAAACCAAAGCCAACTTTGCTGAGAGAGTCATTCGTACTCTAAAGGGGATGATGTATCGGTATTTCCTACATAATCAAACTTACCGTTACGTAGACATCCTTCCAGACTTGGTGTACAATTACAACCATAGGCCTCATGGCTCCCTTCCGAATAAGTATGCTCCTGCCGAGATTCGTAAAGACAACGAATCCAAAGTGTGGAAGTATATGTATGTCGACAAACTCAAATTGAAACCGAAGAAGAAGAAGAAGAAGTATAAATTGAACATTGGCGATCATGTTCGCATTTCCCACATTAAATATGTGTTTCAACGGGATTATCACATCAAATGGACGCAAGAAGTCTTTATAGTCACACATCGGTGTAAGAAGCAAGGAATCCATTTGTATCGTGTGAAAGACTTTTTAGACGAAGATATTGATGGGCATTTCTATGAGGAGGAACTGCAGAAAGTGACCAAAGATATTGAATCTGTCTACAGAATTGAAAAAGTCTTGAAAACCCGTAAAAGGCGAGGAGGTGTGAAAGAATTACTTGTCAAGTGGTTAGGTTGGCCAAGCAAGTTTAACAGTTGGGTGAAAGAAACAGACATTCAAAGATGAAGCATCCCTTTACATGCTTGGTCTCTGGGCCTACAGGCAGTGGCAAAACGTCTCTGGTGAAGGAAATTTTGGAACAAAAGTTGATTCACCCCTCTCCGAAAAGCATTTTATGGCTCTATGCAGCAGATCAGCCTTTGTACAAGGGAATGAAGGGTGTGACATTTTACCAAGGCATCCCAGATGACATTGAAGAGCGCTTTAACCCGAAAAAACCAAACCTACTCATCATTGATGACTTAATGACCAGATGTCATAGCGATGAGCGTATGACACGTCTTTTTAGTGTGGGTAGCAGTCATCAAAATCTAAGTATCATCTTTATTGTGCATAATTTATTCCATCATGGGAAAGAGATGCGAAATATTAGTTTGAATACCCATTATATCATTCTGTTTAAAAATCCGAGAGACAGTCAGCAAGTCAGTACATTGGCGCGGCAAATGTATCCTGGAAGATCTCAATTTCTCATAGAAGCCTATCAAGATGCTACCAGCAAACCCCATGGTTATTTATTCATTGACTTGAAGCCGAAGACGAATGATCAACTGCGTATTCGTACAGGCATTTTACCAAAAGATACCCATTATATATATATTGATAAAGCCGTGTACGACCAAGAACCAAGTCATTTAACCATTCGCAGTCAAGATGTCTAAACGTATTCGAACGAACCAGCCTTTCCTTCATTTGCTTGCACGCAGTGGGCCTAGACGGCGTAAATCCTTGCTACAGCAAGCTACGAAGGAGGAATTAACGAGCTTGTTTGAAATTTGTTTGAATATATTGCGAGGACATTTACCCTTAAGCTCAAAACGGTATAAGGTATTCCAGCGTGAGCGTCATACCCTACGTACTCTGGCAGACAAGAAGATATCCCTTCGACGAAAAAAGAAGTTGGTGAATCAGAAAGGAGGATTCATTGGAGTGATTGCTAGATTTGCATTGCCCTTGTTAGCCAAGCTGCTGTTAAAATGAAGCATGCTATGAAAATGGTTCTCATTCCTGAACATGAATACAAATTGTTATTGGAAAAGAAGGGGAAACATGGTGGTGGCGACATCAAAGCAAAAGTCAAGACACTTTTACGTGGGAAACGAACGCGTGAAAAGGCCATGGAAATGTCTCAACTCCTTGGCCGCCATCTACGAACAAGTCAGTCCCAACAACAGCGGCAGCAAAAACCACCACCACCACCACTAGAAAAGCTCGTGTTAAGTCATTTTCAACCGATCTATCATGGAAAAGTACAACAACTTTTAGCAGACCTGAAGAAACATGGTACGACATGGACAGAAGAGAATGAACTTGTGTTGAAAACGGGCGATGTCATTACAAATTCTAACATGGTTGATTTGATGAAAGAAGCATTGGTAGCGACAAGAAGAAAGGAACGCACCATACCACCCCATGGCTGGCATCCGTTTATCCAGGAAATTGTGGATGCTAATATTCCAAAAACAACGTTTAGTAAAAAGACCACTCGTGAAGACATTGCAACAGAAATGAACCAGCGTCAGCAAAGACAGTTTCCGATAGGATGGGAAAATTTTTAACATGGTTGAAAGAGCTATGGTGTTGTTGTTGTGGTGGCCAGGAAGAGAAACCGACTATTTCGACTATTTCGACTATTCCTGTGAAGATCCGATGCACAAGTGTGTGTTGTGAAGGAGAAGTCCATCAGCATGATGATGATGATGATGATGATGATGTAAAAGAGGATGAGACTTTGCATACTTGGTCGAATGGCGCGCGCTATCCTGAGGTACCTGATGAGGTACCTGATGAGGTATATAGGCAACGACGACGACGCACCCATACCATTTGAGAGGTTCCCTACCATGGAGTCGACAAGCTTTTACATTACTTTGCCGAGCAATGCGAGTATGAACTATTATCCCAACAACAAGGCTTCGAATTATCAAATTCGTATGCCTCGAACCATCTACCTGAATGGAAGATATGAAGTGGCTTTAGCTGAAATTCAATATCCGCATACATGGACAACGATGAGACATGGCATGGACTATTCTATTCAGTATCGACAACACCTATTCGATGATCCTATTCTTAGCACTCTCGATATTCCTTATGGGTACTATAGAACCATACAAGAACTATGTCAGGCAGTGAATGAAGAAGCAACTAATGCTCTGAAACTTACAGAAGCTATTCGGCTAAAGTATGATAAAATTAGACGGCGTGTGTTTCTATTTCTCGATTATGGTTATGAAGTGTCCTTCTCCACTGGATTAGCTGAGATTTTAGGATTTATCCCAGATCACTGGTATACTGAAACGTGTACAGCTGACCATAAAGCTGATGTGAAACAGGGGTTTTATACACTGTATGTGTATTGTAGTATTTGTGAACCACAAGTGGTTGGGGATTATTATGTGCCTTTGCTACGCTCTGTTGGGATACAAGGCCATGATGGCGACATTGTTATGAAAACGTACAGCGAACCGCACTATGTCCCTGTAAACACATCCAAATTTGACATGATAGAGATGAATATAAAGGATGACACAGGCCATACTGTTCCATTTCAAACTGGAAAGGTGATCTGTAAACTTCATTTTCGACCAAAAGCATTATGAAAGCCTACACACACGATCCGTCTGCATATCGCAACCATTTTCTTCGTCAAGTGGGTGGAGAATTACCAGGATTCAAAGGAGCGCGAATACAGTATGGAGATGGTATTGGTTCAATACTGGGATCATTGGCTCGTAGAGCTATTCCACTACTTAAGGCTGGGGCTAAGATCGTTGCGCCACATCTTAAGAAGGCTGCAAAGAATGTTGCGAAAGATGTTACGGGTCGAGTAGCACAGCGTGTGTTTGGTGGTGGTGATGTCCATAAAAAGAGAGTGCAACCGACGAAACGTGCCAGAAGACGAAAAACAGCTAGACGGATAACATCAAAAAGCATAAAAGAGATATCTTTTAAAATCATGTCTCTCATTCACAATCATTCGTGCGAATGCAGTCTTTCTCCATTGGAATGGTTTCACGTACCGCCGACGCAAACTGCTGTAGAGAAAAGTTATAATGTCGACTATCAACCACTGACTACCATTAGAGAGGGGGCTCCCATAGAATTCTACATTCCTGCGAGTACAGAAGAATATCTGGATTTAAAGAACAGCAAACTTCATATTGTATGCCGCATTGTAAAGGCCGATGGAACAGCGTGTGGCCCAGATGATAATGTCTCTTGCATCAATGATGTGTTTAATGGGTTATGGTCTAATATTGAATTGTTTCTGAATGATCGGTTGGTTTCGCATAGTAACAACACCCATGGCTATACCAGCATTATCTCTCATCTCATCCATGATTCGGAAGAAAGTCTCCATTCTGAGCGCTCTATGCGGCTCATGTACAAGGATACTGCTGGGTCGATGAATAGTTATGAGGTGAAAAGACCTAATCATGAACACTATGTATCCGGGTTTCATGTCAATGCCGACGGTGGTGATCTAGCTGAGCAAGGAAACAATGGGTTGCATCATCGTTATTTGCATACGCGTCTCAGCCGTGAGTTTATGCTTGCAGGTGGTTTGAGGATAGATTTGTTTGAGCAGGATCGCTATCTTCCGAATGGTATCAGTTTGAAGTTGCGTTTCCATAGACAGAAAGATGATTATGTATTGATGGCTGTAGATAATACCTATAAGGTAGAAGTGAAAGAGGCATTTTTAACCATTCGCAAAGTGAGGGTGAGTCCAGGGATTCAGCTAGGGCATACAGACGCATTGCTGAAAAGTCCTGCCAAGCTCATCATCACTAGAAAAGAATGTAAAGTCTTGGCCATTCCGGCAGGATTTCAGTCTTTTGTGAAAGACAACATCTTTTTGGGTCAATTGCCAAATCGCATTGTCATTGGGCTGGTTCATAATGAAGCCTTTGGTGGGTCAGTATTGAGGAATCCATATGATTTCAACCATTTTGATCTGAACTATATGCAACTGTACACGGATGGTGAACCAGTCCTATCCAAACCGCTCAAGCTTGACATTCCACAGAACAAGTACCTGGACGCTTTTGAAACGCTTTACAAATCGTTTGATCGATTGAATGGTGAGAAAAGTTCCATTATAAAAAGGGAAGATTGGCCTAGAGGGTATTCTTTATTTTCGTTTGACTTAACACCGGATTATGATGGAGCTGATCATTTTCCCCTGATCAAGCATGGGAATTTGCGGCTAGAAATGAACTTTGCTAGGGCTTTGCAACCTACCATCAATGTCATCGTCTATGCTGAATTCGACAACATTATTGAGATCAGTGCCAATCGTAGCATCCAATTCGACTACCAGTCATGAACACGAAGCAGATCGAAGCTATCCTGAGCCATGATGCCGCGACCAAAGACTTGTTTCAAGGTGTGTTTCCCATGGACCAGTTACCACCGTCTTTACAACGCGGTGCCTATGTCATCAACACCGACGATCATGATGAACCAGGAGAGCATTGGGTGGCAGTGTATTATGACAAAGACCCTGTGGAATACTTTGACTCTTATGTTACCTCTCGATGAGCGTTTAGAAACATTTTTAAGAAATGACTATATGTATAATTCCATCTCATTACAAACGCCGATATCATCGGCGTGTGGTTTTTATTGTGTATATTATATATGGCATAGAGCTCGAGGTCAGAGTATGTTTGAGATTGTGAATATATTAAAAAGAAAGGATGGGGATTTTATTGTAAAGGATTTTGTCTATAGACATTATAAACCATTGTTTTATTAATGGTGTAGTTAAGCTGTAGTTAAGTTGTTGAAGAATTGTTCAAATGTTGGGAAAAAAAAACTCTAAGTTTCAAACTGGTCTTGTTTATTGGTGTTTTCTCCCCCTCTTATCTACCAACTACTTTTTTACAAGTTCTCTCTCAATACATTGATCAATGCATGCCATTCATTGCAATTTAAATTAATATAGGTATCATAGACATTACACCCACGTTTGTAAATGCTATGAAAGCTTACATAACACACATCACCAAACTTTATCACTTTAACAGTTTCATGTTCAGACAGTTTCAGTTCATATCCTTCTTCTATGTCCATCAGCCGCATCAGCCGCATCAGCCGCATAGGCTGTGTCACCTCAATGGATTTGGTACCCCGCTTGAGTTGTATTCCATCCTCTTTGAATTCAAGCAGAAGATTCTTCCCAATCCAATGCGTGTAACAGCGCGTTCCATTCCGCTGTGCTGAGGGTGATGATGTCGCAGTCTTCTGTAAGCTCGTCATATTGGCGAAATTGTACAAACACGTCTAGACCGTTCTCAGTCACACGCACATCTAATTCATTTGAGACTGCTAGGAAAAAGCCGGGTATTCTCAACTCGTCTAGGTGATCCTTCAACACGGATTGGTCCTCAAGCGATAGGACGAGATACTGTCCAAAATGCCGTAGCACAATGTCATCACATAAGTTTCTCAGATAGGAGAACCCATAGGTCATGGGTTCATAATCCATCAAATAGTCGTCTTCCATCGCGTCCATGTATTTATACTCGGATGATGTCAAACAGTGGATGCTGTATCGCTTCGAGGAATCGTAAGGCTGCGCGCCAGTTCTTGATATCAAAGAAGATCAACTGCGCATAGGGTGTATCTGGCACAACTCCCTTATAATCCTCTGGATAATCCTGTAAAAGATTTCTACAGAATGTCACACGTATGTTAGAATTATATTCAGCCACCGTCACTTCTAGTTTATTTTCAAGTCTGCGTTTAAACCCAGCTTCAAGCGGTATGGTTTTAAAGTCTTTCCACACTTCAGGTTTAAACCGATAAGCAGAAATTCTCTGAGAACCCATCATCACTTCATTCTTCTCATTGACAGTAAGGTAAACACCATTGTTTAACATGAGTGCATTCATGATTGTTACCTTGGTATGACTGGTCGTCTTGTCTGCGAAGCCTTTTATCCACTTCTTTCACCTGCTTCTTCAGCATTTTCCATTCAGGTATGGTCAGCAAGATACCCTTTTTCGTCGGACGGTTCCTTCCAGTCCCCTCATCTCTCAGGTTTTTCCGAATGTTCACCACACCTTCATCGCTTTGTTTCATAATCTTGATATACTTTCCATTGCCTAGAGAAAGCATTCCATCCCACGACTGTGGTGGTGGTGGTGGTGTCGTCTCCACTTTTAATTTCTTGATAGTGGTGGTGGTGGTGGAATTGTTCACGTTCAAGTCTTTCACTGTATCTGCTAGAGTATCCATATCCGTTGGCACAGATCGCTTCATGTTCACCCTCAACTCACTCTGAAGTTTGGTGAAAGTCATCCCCCCCTTTTATACTGTTGCTGCCGCTGCTGCCGCTGCTGCCGCTGCTGCCGCTGCTGCCGCTGCTGCCGCTGCTGCCTTGTAATGCCCATGCGCCAAAGTGGAATAGCCATCATTTAACACGTATCGCTTATCATCAAAGGGGGAGAGAGCTACTTTCCTCAACTTCTCCGAGAAAATCTGGTGGTTATGACTTCGAATGGTGTGTCCTGTCACCATCATTTGCGTTTGGTTGAACAAACTGTCTTTATATTGCTGATGTTTCATACGTCTTTGACACGCATGAGTAATCCCTTTGGCTGTACGTTTTTCTTTCCCACCATACATCATACTGTACATTTTCGGCCGAAGTCCAACAAACTCTTCAATGGGGATACCTGCCGTCTCATCTTTCATTTTCCCAAGCACTTTCTTGTTCACGGTGGAATGCAAGAAATGATCGGGGGGATAGTCACTTGTGTCGAACAAGTCAGCATCTTCCTGCATGTCCTTGTAGATATCATCCGTTTCTATGTCATAACATAGACTGTCGGTGTCACTGAACAACAGCTTGGCGTCAGGATACTTGGTCATGATGTAGTTGTAATGAAAGTCAAACATGAGCACTTTGCTGAGGTCAAGAATGGTGAAGCCGACTTGAATGGGCTTATCCAGAAGCAAATCCACTTTGTGTAAATGTACCGCGGTCAAATCGTCATTGAAAATTCTAAATTGGTGGAATGAAGGTTTGGCTACAAGTTTCTTGAACCGCTTTTCCTGGTGAACGAGTTCCACTTTGATGCGCTTTCTCACATTTTCCATGGTTTTGCCAAATACAGAGTTGTTCATCAATTTGAAAAAGTCTTTCTCAAACGGGTTCTTAGCCAACTTTCTCTTTTCCGTGTTCAACGAGATGTATTTCGCCAACCATTTGCTCTGTGTAAACATGATAGCCCGATGCACCTTCGTGACTTTCAATCCCAGTGACACATATTGCTGTAAATTTCTATAATGAAGTACATAGTTCTTCTTGTCACACAAGTTGGGAATGAGCTTTTCACTGGGTTTATCTTTCATGTTCAACTCTTTTCGTAGCTTCTGACTATACCCTGATAATTCTCCCACCTTCACACATTTCCGTTCTGGAGCTACTGGGTAGTGATTATGACCATCATGGATTGAATATGGATATTCCAAATCCACCTCTAAAATGTATCCAATCTCATCCTCTTCATCCACTTCCATGAAGTTAATGGATTCTGGCTCGTTCACCCACATAAATCCACTTTCTGGCATACTTTGTGACATGGCCCAGCCGTACAAGTTGTTTGCGTCGAGGTACATCAGGTAATGGGTTGGTTGCATAGGGTCATACTCTGCTACGTAGGGGTTATTTGCTTTCGCATACTTGTGTGTGATGACAGATATTCCTCCACGTAGACCTTGTTCAACCATTTGGTACATGTCAATGTCATTGATCAATTCCAACTTCACCTTTGTCGCTTTTAACATCGCATCCCACGACAGTCCTGGCGCTGTATAGTAGTGGGCAGGATCCAATTCATACGTGTTAAGACACACTTGACGAAAATTTTCAAACACGTCAGCCAACAGCAATACATCCGATTTCAGGTATAAGTCGTGGTATTCACCAAATGTAGTGCAGTGGAATGTCTCCCACACCTTCTGTGCATGCACATAATCCTCATCGCTAATGCCTTCTTCACTGAGCAGACTGTAAAACTTGTCCTTGGACGGCAGTTGTGTTTCAGCAAACTTGGATGGCTCATCCACGTAATCGTAGGGGTACACTCCCTTTCTCAACAGTAACTCTTGCTGGTCGCTATCGTGAATGTGAGAGGTCATGTTATAAAAGGTATCTTTCCCTTCTGCCGCCAGGTTGGATACCAACTTCTGTAGAGAAGTACCCATGAACTGATAACTGTCTGTAAATTTCAGATTGCTCATGGTGAATGCAATATATTTCTCAACGGTGTTGGGAATAACCGTAAGCGTTTCATGTTTGAATTTGCCAATTTCCTCCATGATTAAATGGCTGTCATAGCCTCGCAAATTGTGGAAAAAGACAGGGATGATAAACGAATCTCTAACACCCTGCTGATCCTTTCGAAATCGGAATTGCAAATTGCATTCACTATGTGCAGCACCGCGATATCTGCCATTGATATGGTCATGATCTCTCACACAATCTGCTCCTAGAGGCTCATGACAAATGTAGCAATCCACAGCAGTCCTGAAATCCTCTTTGTCTTCACAAGTCATGACCAACTTCTTTGGCTGCTGTAAACCCTGCACAATACGATCACGCTCATTCACCATATGGTCTAAAAAGACTTTCACAGCATTGTCTCCTCGATACACGACTGGGGCACGTGTGTCATACTGGCTCACAACCACATAGGCGAAGCTGTTTGGACGATGGTGTTGGTACTTGTCTCCTTCTTCATGCTTTTGCGTGAAACATTCAAAGTCTGCATAAATCACAAAAGGTGCTCGCTGTTGTTTGGCTACATTCTTAAACTTGATAAACGGTTCCTTGGGGAATGATAAACGTTGCGCTCCATGCTTGCCACACACTTCGCGATGCTTGTCTAACAGATCTTGTCGTATAAACCCGTGAAGGCAGTTGAAACAATAAAATGCACCTCCATTATGCTTTGATCGATAAGCCATCAGTTTGCTGAAATTCTTGATGAGACAGTAATGTCTTGTCCTGCCATTGCTAATCAAAAGTAAGTTGATTTCTCTCGCGCTGTTGGCGCTGTTGGCGCTGTTGGCGCTGTTGACGCTGTTGGCGCTGGTGTTTCGACTCAGTTGTATCGGAACAACAACATCCTGTTCATATCCAAACACGTTGATGGATACATCATTCTCCTTTTCAAACTTTGGAATGGCCGTAATCGGTGTTGGAAATGTCATGCCTTCCACCTTTAATTCGTTCTCAAATGGCTTGTATCGATGCACACGCTCTGGGTTTGCATCTGTTGAAGGGTGAAGGTGAGCCAGTACCGACCATAAGAAACACTTGTTGTCTTTATTCTTAATGTTTAACACACCTCCTGTATTCTTCACTTTCTTCGGCAGGTCCATATAACAGCTTGCTTCCAGAGGTGTTGATGTAGCTGTATGCACTTCAATATACAGGATGTTATCCAACACCCAGCCAGAACCTTGTCGCTCATGTTCATCAAACTTGGTAAACAATTCTTTATAGGCTTCTGGCAAGTCCTGCTCAATATCCCCTGGATTGTAGGCTATATATGTTCGACTGCTGATAAAAGCATTATCCACTTGTTCTACCATCACCCCTTCAGTATTCGCTGTCATTTTCTTGAAGCGTGCATGTACGACAATGTACCATTTCATTCCATCATTTAACGTTTCTCGTAAATGTGCCTTAATCCGATTCTCTTGTTGCCGCATTTCAAGTAATAAATCCGATCCATCTTCAGGCTCAAACCGTCTTTCCTGCGCGTTTTCACCAAGACTCACTCTTCTCCCTCTCCCTACTTGCACTGTCTTTGGTTCTTGGCATACATGTGTGTCAAACGCATCCATAGATGGAAATATCTTAACACATCCATAGCAAAGGAATGGATCAGGTCTGATAATACTATCTTCCAGCGTCTTTTGTCTCTTCACTTCTATCTGCTGAACAAGCTCTTCCCGAGCACGTTTCAACCTTGCTTGTTTCGTAGCCATCCTTGTTGTCGCTGCTGCCGCTGCCGCTGCTGCCATCAACTGTTCTGATGTTCTCCCCTCCCTCCCCCTTTTATACGCGGACGGACTACGAAAGTTACTGTAGTTAAACTACAGCGTGGCAGCGAGAGAAAAGAGCTCTTTGAAGTTTAAAAAATCATTTTATTTACAACTATTTCATATATTCATATATTCATATGCTTTCATATATACATTCAAAATATGCTATTAAAACACTAAAACACTAAAACACTAAAACACTTAAGTTAAAAGTTAAACGTTAAAAAACACTAAAACACTAAAAGTTAAAAGTTAAACGTTAAAAAAAAAAAAAAAATACTAAAGTTCAACCACTAAAGTTAAATACTAATGATTTTCAGTCACCATTTTTTCCACGTCAAACTCTCCGCAGGGCTTTACCAGCACGTCGGCTCACCACAATCGCACTGGTAGCGATAAAACTGATTCATAGTGAATGGTCTCTTGGCACATTTAAACGGATGCATGTTGTAATATCTAAAGTTTTTCAACGCTGCTCCACACCACCAACAATCCAACAACGGTTGTGGTCCTGGCAATAATGCTGTAAAGTTATATGGCAGCAGTCCGCCGCAGGTCTTACAACAATAATGCCTTGGTGCATCATGCTTTACTGGACAATTATGCGACTGTCCATCATACTCCAGCAAGCAGAAGCACTTGAAGCACTCAGTTGTTAGCGTGATCATGCCGCAGCCTTTCTTCCACACCCTGTAATTGTACCTCTTCTGCTCCTCCTCCACAGGTGTTACAGACGACGGAAAATGCAAAGTTTCCTCTAAGGCATACTTCATCTCTGCCTCCACCTTTGCTTTCTCTTCATTCAATGGTGTGCGAATTATCACTGTCTCATTTGGTTTGAATTGACTCAGATCATCTATGGCATCTGCTGACGAGTTCATCTTGTTTGTGTGTGTTAAATGGCATCTCCTCGACTCACTTATATAGTGAGTTTTGGGGGGAGGGAGGGGGGGGGGGGTCGTCGTCGACACGCTGATCGCTGTGCGCTGAGGGGGGGGGGTCGTCGTCGACACGCTGATCGCTGTGCGCTGAGGGGGGGGGGGTCGTCGTCGACACGCTGATCGCTGTGCGCTGAGGGGGGGGGGGGGTCGTCGTCGACACGCTGATCGCTGTGCGCTGAGGGGGGGGGGGGGTCGTCGTCGACACGCTGATCGCTGTGCGCGCTGAGGGGGGGGGGGGGTCGTCGTCGACACGCTGTGGGCTGAGCGCGCTGTGGGAGGGGGGGGGTGGTCTGACGTCGCACTACACCATGAATTGCCTGACCTGTGGAATCAACTCTGACATTTTCCTGTTTGGCTCTCAACAGATGGTACAATGTGGCAGGGAGACTCGTGATATCATCAAGTACAAGTGAAATAAACACACGTAAAACAATGCGGAGTGTGGACTGAATGGTGACTGAAAATCATTAGTATTTAACTTTAGTGGTTTAACTTTAGTGTTTTTTTTTTAACGTTTAACTTTTAACTTTTAGTGTTTTTTTTTTAACGTTTAACTTTTAACTTTTAGTGTTTTAGTATTTTTTTTTAACGTTTAACTTTTAACTTTAGTGTTTTAGTGTTTTAGTGTTTTAGTGTTTTAATAGCATATTTCGAATGTATATATGAAAGCATATGAATATATGAATATATGAATATGAAATAGTTGTAAATAAAATGATTTTTTTTTTAAACTTCAAAGAGCTCTTTTCTCTCGCTGCCACGCTGTAGTTTAACTACAGTAACTTTCGTAGTCCGTCCGCGTATAAAAGGGGAGGGGAGAACATCAGAACAGTTGATGGTAGCAGCAGCGAATGTGTGGGATATGCTTAAAAAAAACCGTCTCCCCGCCTTTCTTTCAAGGCGTGGCAACGTTTCACCGGAAACACCTTTCTTTCACTCGCAATCCTTCCAACTGCATCAAATGACGTTTTCTTTCGTCATCCACTTTCGCTCCCTTTTCGCAAAAAGTGCAGTGGCTCTCTCATCCACTTTTCCGTTGCTATGCAGTGGCTCTCTCATCCACTTTTACGTATCCATGCAGTGGCTCTCTCATCCACTTTTTGGTATCCATGCAGTGGCTCTCTCATCCACTTTTACGTATCCATGCAGTGGCTCTCTCATTATATAACTACTCACGGACCAAATTTCACCTTGTAGGGCAGCTAATATCCGCACCACGGAGAGCAAATTTAGTAATAAAGTGGTGGCAGAAATGAGGAAAGAAGTGCAGCAAGGCCGCCACAGAACGAATCAGCAGAAATCAACCATCGTGTCTAGGACGGAACACGACTAAGGACGGGGACGGAATACGACTAAGGACGAGGACGGTATACGACTAAAACGGGGATGGTATACGACTAAGGACGAGGACGGTATACGACTAAGGACCAAGACGGTGTCAGACTAAGGACGAGGACGGTAGACGACTAAGGACGAGGACGGTAGACGACTAAGGACGAGGACGGTATAAGACTATGGACAAGGACGGTATACGACTAAGGACGAGGACGGTATAGGACCAAGGAAGAGGACGGTAGACGACTAAGGACGAGGACGGTATAAGACTATGGACAAGGACGGTATACGACTAAGGACGAGGACGGTATAGGACCAAGGAAGAGGACGGTAGACGACTAAGACGGGGATGGTATACGACTAAGGACGAGGACGGCATATGACTATTCCACGACTGCTCCCTCCCCACATGACAGCCCAATCCTCTCCCCGTGACAGCCCCCTCTCCCTTGACAGCCCCCCTGTGACAGGCCCTCCGTAGCAGCCACTATGACAGCCCCCTCCGTCCCCACGTGGCAGCCCTTCCCCCGTGACCGTGAAGCCCACCCTGTGACAGCCCTCCATGACAGCCTTTCCACCCCTGTGACAGCCCCCTCCCGATAGCCCTCCATGACAGGCCCCCGTGACAGCCCCTCCCCCGTGACAGCCCTCCCCCTGACAGCCCCGTGACAGCTCCGCCACCCCCGTGACAGCCCCCCCTGACAGCCCTTCGTGACAGGCCTCCGTGACAGCCCTTCCACACCCGCGACAGCCCCCTTCCCCTGACAGCCCTCTGTGACAGGCCCCCGTGACAGCCCTTCCAAACCTGTGACAGGCCCCACGTGACAGCCCTACCAAACCTGTGATAGCGCCCCCTGACAGGCCTTCGTGACAGACCCACGTGACAGCCCCCCTCCCCTGACAGCCCTCCGTGACAGGCCCCGTGACAGCCCTTCCACTCCCGTGACAGCCACTCCCCCTGACAGCCCCGTGACAGCCCTTCCACCCCGTGACAGTCCATCCTGTAACGGCCCCTCGTAACACCCCGTGACAGCCCGTGCCCATACGTACCGTGCCTATAAATAATCGGCTGTAATTGCTCCGTACAAGACTACTAACGATTTTCTTCAAGCATTAATCAGCCTGTCTTTCTTGTTTGACACTGCTATGCAGCACGTTAACAACACAGTTATTCTATAATTATAACATCTTTGCTAAATGTAGCTGCAATTAATAACTGTTGACAACAGGTGTCACATCAAAGTTGTCTGACGTCACTGATGCAGATTTTTTTCTCTATAAATAAACTCAAAATAATGACAGATTTAAATTTATTACTCTGTATTGACTCCACAACATTATTGTGATCGCTTACAATATAATATAAATATAAAAACAACCTTGAAGTCATTTAAAGAAAAGAAGACGTCTGTTTACATCTTCAAAGAGATTTTGGTCCTCGATCTGTGTAAATCCAGGGAAATATCTGTGCGACTTTCTGCTTCATATTATTGGTATTTTTTCTTAATTGCCAATTTTACAGCTAACGACATTTATATAATACTCAGTGATTGATGCCCCGGGTTTTATTGAGGAGTTGGCTTTTGATAGTTCAGGTGGTGTGCTAATCATTTTACTAGCGGCATTTAGTGACGATCGGCCCAGCAAGTGCTCAGCTAGACTGTCTATTGAGCGCCTTGCCAAGGCATAACAGGCCTCATTGCCAGAGTCAGTGTGTGTGCAGTCCTGTGGCTGAAGCAGTGTCATCTGACACCTCTCTGGCTGAAGCAGTGTCATCTGACAATTCTCTGAGTGAAGCAGTGTCATATGACAACTCCCTGACTGAAGCAATGTCATCTGACAACTCCCTGACTGAAGCAGTGTCGTCTGACAACTCTCTGGCTGAAGCAGTGTCATCTGACACCTCTCTGGCTGAAGCAGTGTCATCTGACAACTCTCTGACTGAAGCAGTGTCATCTGACAATTCTCTGAGCGAAGCAGTGTCATCTGACAATTCTCTGAGTGAAGCAGTGTCATCTGACAACTCCCTGACTGAAGCAATGTCATCTGAGAACTCCCTGACTGAAGCAGTGTCGTCTGACAACTCTCTGGCTGAAACAGTGTCGTCTGACACCTCTAAGACTGAAGCAGTGTCATCTGACAACTCTCTGACTGAAGCAATGTCATCTGACAATTCTCTGAGCGAAGCAGTGTCATCTGACAACTCTCTGACTGAAGCAGTGTCATCTGACAACTCTCTGACTGAAGCAATGTCATCTGACAACTCCCTGACTGAAGCAATGTCATCTGACAACTCTCTGACTGAAGCAGTGTCCTCTGACAACTTCCTGACTGAAGCAGTGTCGTCTGACAACTCTCTGACTGAAGCAGTGTCATCTGACACCTCTCTGACTGAAGCAGTGTCATCTGACACCTCTCCGGCTGAAGCAGTGTCATCTGACAACTCTCTGATTGAAGCAGTATTATATGACAACTCTTTGGCTGAAAGAACCTTGTGATATGCAGATTTAAACCAAGGTTAAGCATTTTAGGTGCGTCCAGACCTGATTGTTATACAATTAATGAAAGAAATCATAAATAACAACGAAAGTTACAGTACAAGAAATTATTCAACTATTGCTAAAAACAGCATGCATTTACTTCTGTAGCATTTTAACTTCACTTTAAGACGCAGCCAAAATTTTAAAATTGCTTGATATAAGTAGTACTGATATGGAAAATGACCACCATTGGCAAAGCATGTGATAATAATAACATAAGGGCTGCATAAAAAACAAAGCAAAACAACAACAAAAAATTAGCTAACAAGTTTTTCTCCTCTTTGACATTTACAGGGCGATCGACACCCGGCGAGTGTGTGGGGTTTTTCTCCTCTTTGACATTTACAGGGCGATCGACACTCGGCGAGTGTGTGGGGTTTTTCTCCTCTTTGACATTCACAGGGCGATCGACACTCGGCGAGTGTTTGGGGTTTTTCTCCTCTTTGACATTTACAGGGCGATCGACACTCGGCGAGTGTGTGGGGTTTATTTCCTCTTTGACATTTACAGGGCGATCGACACTCGGCGAGTGTGTGTGGTGTTTGCTCCATTTTGACATTTACAAGGCGATCGACACTCGGCGAGTGTTTGGGGTTTTTCTCCTCTTTGACATTTACAGGGCGATCGACACTCGGCGAGTGTGTGGGGTTTTTCTCCTCTTTGACATTTACAGGGCGATCGACACTCGGCGAGTGTGTGGGGTTTTTCTCCTCTTTGACATTTACAGGGCGATCGACACTCGGCGAGTGTGTGCGGTTTTTCTCCTCTTTGACATTTACAGGGCGATCGATAGACGGCGAATCTGTGGACAACGACAGATTAATAACTAAATGCTCTATCAACTACTGTTTGTAAAACTACCGGGACGACTGTTGGTCAGTGCACATGCGATCGTCTGGCTTCTTTATAACTGGTGGATGAGGAAGGGGGATGGGGCTGGGGGGGGGGGTGGGACGGGGTGGGGGTACGAGGAATGTTTCTAGCAGTCTCCAATAGTTTTATTTTCGTTGAGCAAAGCTTTGTTGTCAGCTTAAAGTGCGGCAAATTCTCAATATGTGTAAGGCAGCCAGGAAAAAGACCAAAAAAAAAAAAAAAAAAAAAGACACGAAACAAAGAAAAAAAATCGCTGAGCTTCAAATCTGCTCAAGAAAAAAGACGGTCATCATCTTTTGTGCGGAACATGATTACGTCATCACTACTGATTGCAGCATTGTACTAATGTTGTGACGTCATTAGGCCTCGAGTCAAACACAGTTCGTTAGTCGTGAATTCTAGAGAAAGTGCCAAAAAACTTAATAAATCTGATTGTAATCAAGCCAGGCGACAATAAAAGCTCGACTACATCCGCAACAGAGTGACGTCACAAAACAAATCTTGCAGCGAATAAAAAGAGAATATTGTCAAAGCTATATTAAAAATTCCCTTTGGCAGAATTCAAACGCAGGGGGTCTTCTCTCTCTGTTTTTTATCTTCTGATAGCACCTTGGAACATACAGAAGTCTTCTCTTGCTGTGCGTCCGTATCGACTGTATTACTGGCTCGCGACACGCCAGTAAGCGCATTCACAGTTTCATCTACTAGATTTATGCAAAAAACAGGACTCCAGTTTTTCGGGGATAAATATAGACGCAGAAAAGCACAGAAGTCAATAAAGAAATACATCAAAATCACTTTGAAAAAGATGTGTCGCTCTTTTTGTGTTAGAAACCCATTACGTCATGAATAAATTTTCCCACAGTTCAATAAAATTTTGACACCTTATAAATACGTCACGGCAGAGAAAATCAGCTTTTAGCGTATTTTTCTTATTTGTTTCTTTGCGTTCTCTCCACTGGAATCCTGCGAGTTTCCTCTACTGAGCATGCGCACTCGTGAACTGGCTTATTGAACTGTACGAACAAGCACTCGCGACACCAGCCGTGTGAAAAATAGAGCTGATCTTGTCATGACAAGCCAACCCGTTACCACGATGAGAAAAGGTCATAGCCAGTGGCTGGAGCCGAGCATTAGCCTGTTTACTCAGGCATCTTCAAGGAAGTATTATCACCTTAAATCAAGCAAAATATAGTTTACCCATTGTTATTTTAAATTGGGTTTTTTTTCCGCTACTCGGAGATATGCTTGAATCAGATTTCCGCGCATGCGCACATGGCGAAACGCCTGCTGTTTTAGCGCAGATGTCGAAATTATTTTGTCGTTTCCATTACATAAAAAAATAAAAAAATAAAAAAAATAAATAAATAAATAAAAGTGGCATCCATTTCATCCTCTCCACTCAGTTCTTCACAACTTTTGGCTTTAAATAAAAACACGTCGCAGAATCAGATTTTCCTATATGTTTCTTCTCAGCTGGGTTTTATGAAGGATCAGCTATTTCTGAAAAGCAGTCACCGGGGACGCCGCCTAAAGATTATCTCACTATTTATGGGCATTTTATTGACATGTCCCAATTTTTACTATAGCATAGGAGCTGTTCGAAAACAGGACCAAGAACCGCAGACAATAACATCCGCTTGGCCTATTTCTACTATACAAGAATGCGAACGGAGGAGACTTTTTCGGCTGAAGTAAATGAGCCGAGAGAATGAGATAAAGAGCCAAAAGCAATAAAACACAGGAAGGAAGAAGGTCCAAGGCGACGCTTTCGGAGTGCCATCACATGACGCTCTCAGTGATCATACCGTGAGGGTTTGCTGGAAGCCATGAATGCGGAAGACGGAGACGATCTCCTCAACGGGCGGGCTTCTACACGAGGTGGGATTTCCTGGGGGAGGACGAGGAATTGTATCAGAGGTGGCGGAATTACATCAGAGGTGGAGGATCTACATCAGAGGTGGAGGATCTACATCAGAGGTGGAGGGATCTACATCTGAGTGAAGAAATCTGCATCAGAGGGGGAGGGATCTACATCAGAGTGAAGAGATCTACATCAGAAGGTGAGGGATCTACATCTGAGTGAAGAGATCTGCATCAGAGGGGGAGGGATCTACATCTGAGTGAAGAGATCTGCATCAGAGGGGGGGGGGGGGGTCTACATCTGAGTGAAGAGATCTGCATCAGAGGGGGAGGGATCTACATCTGAGTGAAGAGATCTGCATCAGAGGTTGTGATCTGCATTACAGGTAGAGAATCTGCATCAGAAATGGAGGATCTGCATCAGAACTGGAGGATCTGCAACAGAGGTGGAGGGATCTACATCAGAGTGAAGAGATCTGCATCAGAGGTTGTGATCTGCATTGCAGGTGGGGAATCTGCATCAGAGATGGAGGATCTGCATCAGAGGTAGAGGGATCTACATTAGAGGTGAAGGATCTGAATCAGAGACTGGGATCTGCATCAGACCTGGAGGCTCTCCATAACAGGTGGAGGATCTGCATCAGAGGCGAAGGATCTGCAATACAGGTGGAGGATCTGCATCAGAGTTGGAGGATCTTCATCAAAGACGGAGGATCTGCATCACAGGTGGGGATACATATTAAGTATAAGCATCCACAGCATAAGTTGAATGACTCCTGGAATGCGAGCAGTGCTCAAACCGAAACCCTCGTTTTTCGGTACAACACATATAACCTCAAGAGGTTCGGGATTTTCAGAAATCAGGCTCCCATCCCTGCACTGTGGGGGCGCTAAGAAAGTATTTGGAACTATCAAGTGAATATGATCACCAAGTCAGAGAGCATTGACCTTTGCGTTCAAGTCAGAGGTCTCTAAAGACATATCAAGTAAACAGGTTCTAAGTACATTAAAAGAGGGATTTTAGAGGTTCATGGGAAAGCGGATCAGAACGTACTGACAGAGTTGAGATTAAGGCCCATCAAGTAAGACAACTCACTGAAAGGCTTATATGAAGTGAGCCTACAACACATCTCCTGGGCTGCTGTTCTCAGAACAGTTTCGTTAAGTTCTATTTGACAGATTTCACCCAGAATGAATTATCAGGTTTATGTTCAACTGGTCCGTATATGGCGAGCGAGATAGTAATTTTTAACCCTGACTCCCCCTCTGTAACAGCAAGAAATGCAACAAGGGCACAGAGGAAACTTTTAAGACAAGCGATGATGATCCCACGGCAGTC
This sequence comes from Protula sp. h YS-2021, assembly GCA_949752745.1. NCBI lineage: Eukaryota > Metazoa > Annelida > Polychaeta > Sabellida > Serpulidae > Protula > Protula sp. h YS-2021. The sequence continues at coordinate 6,701,491 of OX457031.1, read as the reverse complement.
GCCGGAAGCCGAAGTCAGGGCAAGAAAGCAGCCCCATAGCAGCCAGTCTTCGAAATGAAAGCGCCTGTTTTCTTTTCCAAGTTTACGCTATTTTAGCCTGACACTCTTCGGGTTTTTAAACAGGAGAAGGGGAAATGTGCCAGTGCCGTTTGTTTGTGAACTTTGGTCATTTTTAGCTCCGCCCACTGTCAGACAGTGTTTATTTGAGTGAGAGCTTTATGTGCAATGTTTATTTACGTTTCATTAAATTAGAATTCTTTTAGTTGATCCCAGTAATTCTAGTCATTTTGTTTTGTTTCGTTTTTGTTTATTTCGTTTTATTTCGTAAAACGCGTTTCACGAGCAAAAACGAAGTTTACGTTCTACATCTGTGGGGATTCACGACCCGCCTTTGATCCATCCCCGTTCTAAATCCTCAGGAAGCGAGTCATCGGGATCAAAAGGGAATATGGTCACGTGACACTTGCTTATCTGGTTAAGCCCCCAACATAAGCAATCTTATGAACAACCCCGTAAGTGTAGAAATTCAGCCATATTTATGCATTGTTTTACCGTAATAGGAAAATCACGTTTAAAGGTCGAAAACGCGAACTGCGCTGTTATTCGTAAAAAGTGTTTTACGAAATAAAACGACAGCTGTATATCCCACTGATGTAAGAAGCTGACGGCTGCTCGCTTGGCAGGCTTTTGGCTTCTGCGCACTGACGTCTTTCATGACATCGCTGCCATAATGGCTCTTAGCTCTGATGACACTCGAGTGTCCGTGACACACACTGCAGTAACGAGCCCCTTTCCACCTCAGTGCTCACTGATTGCTCAATACGGAAGCACTCTGCTGCCAGGCACGTTATTTTTTTCCCCAATAATATCAATACTTAAAACTTTAATTATTTTTTATTTACGCTAAAATGAATGAAATGTACTTAATACAGCAATCGAATCTGACTATGTCTGGTACGTATTTCCATGCCTTATTATTCCAATAGTTTTCAGTGTTGAGAAAATTCGATAAGAAACGGTTTCTACACAGAATAAAATGTTCACAAGTCAGTATAGAAAGAATGTTTGACAAAATTCACTCCTATGCCGCCGCAAGAAAACTATAAGGGACCTTAAGTTGGGTTAGTAACTTGGGTGTAAAGTAACTGGTCACCAGACAAATGACCACAGGCCATACTCTCCACCGGACAAATGGCCACAGGTCATAGTATCCACCGAACAAATGGCCACAGGTCATAGTGTCCACGGAACAAATGGCCACAGGTCAAGGTGTCCCCGTGACAAATGGCTCACGTCATTCTGCCTATCGGACAAATGATCACAGGTCACACTGTCCACCGAACGAATGGCGACATGTCATAGTGTCCACCGGACAAATAATCACGTCATATTAACCACCGGACAAATGGTTACAAGACATCGTGTTCACCGAATGTCTCGGAGAAGGAGCTACCAGTCAAACATCAAATAAACATTTCTGCCTGTATTTACAAATTTCTTACACCAGAAATACACAGTCACAAACATGTGTGAAATAGTTTATATGTTATTTCTCGTTGTTGTATATGCCATTTCTCGTTAGGAGCATCTGACAAAGATACAAGACACATTAGTACCCTGAAGGCTTAAGGTATCATGTTTCCAATATGGTGTCTTGCCTATATTATTGATTGTTGATGTTAATGTATGACATACACATGAGTAGAGTGGAGACGATAGAAAAGATGTCCAGCAGGTATCGCAAGTGGCCAGGCGTTCCCCCGAGTTTCTCAACTGTTGGGTTGTACGGAAAGACAACGGAATTGCAGCTCCTATTGACGTCAGTGGTGGAAGAGTACAAGGTAACCAGGGTGCAAGGACAGGTCATGTTACGACAATCTACAATGATGAGTTAGAGAGGCCAACATCACAGTGAAGGGAAGTGAAAAAGTGGTCGGTCCAGCGTAAAATAGACGATGCTACAAGTCGTTTGAGACACAAAGAACTGTTTGGTACGATAAGACAATGCCAGAGAGGGTTAGATGTGACGAAAAGAGATGGAAAGATGCGTCAGCGAAGGAGAGGAGAGGATTGATACAAGGAGAGATCAGGACGAAGCAAGAAGAGGACAGACGGACAAAGGCAGTATCGATGGCATGTCAAGGTGCATGGACGAGATGGGAACATGCGACATCAAGAAGGCTGAACTGGAGTGCTGTATTCAGGATGGAGTCGTTGCGACTAGGGTTGCTGTTGAAAAGTGTTTATGACCTGTTGCCATCTCCTGCAGATTTAAAGCGGTGGTGTTTGCGTGAAGAAGACGGACGTGACCTGTGCAGACGCCGAGGAACTCTAGAGCATATCCTATCAGCATGCATGGTGGTCTTGACTCAAGGAAGATATCGATGGAGACACGACAAAGTGCTGGAGGGTGTGTCAAGACTTCTGGAACAGAGTATTAGTAACAAGGTACCTAAACAACCGAACAAACTGAGATTCATAGCGTTTGGAAAAGCTGGAGAAAGCGCTAGACCAAAAGGAGAGGATATAACAGGACTACTATCGACGGCGAGGAACTGGCAGATAAGAGTAGACCTGCAGACGAAATTGGTGTTTCCCGAAGACGTAACACAAACCAACTTACGACCGAACATAGTGCTGTGGTCAAAAGAGTCCGAGCAGATTGTGATGATAGAGTTAACAGTGCCGTGGGAAGAGCAGATGGAAGGCGCGTACGAGAGGAAGAAGACCAAATATGACAATCTCAAAAGTGAATGCGAGGGAGAGCGTTGACACTGCCGATTGAAGTAGGGTGCAGAGGGTTTGTGGGAAGATCCATCTCGAAGATGTGCAGTTTGATTGGAGTGTCCGGAAAAGACCGCAAAGCACTAAAACGAACATGTAAAGAAACAGCCTAATTATTCTTCCTATTATTTTTCCTATCTGTATATATTAGTCAATGCTAATGTTTAACATCTGTACCCAGTATTATTCTTCCCATCTGTATATATTAGTCGATATTAATGTGGACCACCTGTACCCAGTATTATTCTTCCCATCTGTATGTATTAATCAATGCTAATGTGGACCACTTGTCACCAGTGTTATTCTTCCATTCGGTTTATATTAGTCAATGCTAATTTGATCCACCTGTTACCAGCGTTATTCTTCCCATCGATTTATATTAGTCAGTACTAATATAATCCACCTGTTACCAGTGTTATTCTTCCCATCAGTGTATATTAATCAATGCTAATCTAAACCAGCTGTTACCAGTCTTATTCTTCCCATTTATTGTTGTCAGTCAATTTTTAGGTTTTCCAGCTGGATCGCAAAATTCTCATACGCTGGATCCGCCCTGCAGTGCCTGCTCTGTGATGCCTGACCTGCAGTGCCTGCTCTGTCGTGCCTGACCTGCAGTGCCTGCTCTGTCGTGCCTGACCTGCAGTGCCTGCTCTGTGGTGCCTGACCTGCAGTGCCTGCTCTACGGTGCCTGACATGCAGTGCCTGCTCTGTGGTGCCTGACCTGCAGTGCCTGCTCTGTCGTGCCTGACCTGCAGTGCCTGCTCTGTCGTGCCTGACCTGCAGTGCCTGCTCTGTGGTGCCTGACCTGCAGTGCCTGCTCTATGGTGCCTGACCTGCAGTGCCTGCTCTGTGGTGCCTGACCTGCAGTGCCTGATCTGTGATACCTGACCTGCAGTGCCTATTCTGTGATGCCTGACCTGCAGTGCCTGCTCTATGGTGCCTGACCTGCAGTGCCTATTCTGTGATGCCTGACCTGCAGTGCCTATTCTGTGATGCCTGACCTGCAGTGCCTGCTCTATGGTGCCTGACCTGCAGTCTTGTTCCGCGGCACCCCTCTCAAGTGCTTGTTCCTTTTGTCAGGCAGCTGTTTTCTTCAAGGAACAGATGTTTTAGGAAACAGGTCTTTGAGTGTCCTTCTATCACCATACTGTTTGCGGGTCTGTTCCATAAGTATAAAAATCTGCAATGTATTGCATGCTACATACTGAAGTAAGTATTGTGCTACCTGGGATTTTATACTTTTAAAACTTGCAGAATAAACTCGACGCCATTTTGGCTTGCTGGATATTTACAAACACAGAAAATTATGGCCAATGGCGGGGTTAATTACCATCTTTCGTTTTATAAATGGTGTGAGTTTTATACCAGAAATATCACTTAAAAGTGGGCATTGACACACATATGCCTCAGATGTACATCAGGTGTACCGCATGCCCCACATTCTGACTGTGTTAAGTGGCTATCTGCGTGCCGAGTGAATGAACTCAACTGTCTTAAAAAGATTTTTATACCTTTGGTTATCGATTGATGTCAATGTTTGTAACATCTAAGGCAATGATTTGTAAATGTTAACAATATTTAAATTTAACCCCCCCCCTCCCCCCAAAAAAAGAAAAAAATACTTGGGACTTAAGAAAGGATCCAAGGAAAAAAACAGCATTAAACCTGAAAACAAAGGCGTACAAGACCGGAGAACCAAAGAAAAAGGTGACAGCATTATGGAGCCAAAGAAAAGTGGACATCTCCAGAAAACCAAGGAAAAGGTGACATCAGGAGAGAACCAAAGAAAAGTTGACATCAGGAGAGAACCAAAGAAAAGTTGACATCAGGAGAGAACCAAAGAAAAGTTGACACCAGGAGAGAACCAAAGAAAAGTGTGCAGCTTCAGAGCAACAATGAGAAATGGACAGCACAAGAGAACCAATGAATAGGCAATAGACAAACGTCAAGCAATAATAGAGAAACAATTTCAAAATCAACGGTCAAAGAGGACTATTAATTTAAGTGCACACTTCCGTTGTTCACGACCCACATCAGGATGGAACAGCGTCTTTCCTCAAAATAAGGCCCCTTTTCCCACGTTTATTTTGGACATGCATGGTAACGTATATGATACCAAGTGTCCCCCTTCGGCCACGCCCTCCGATTCCCCTCCTGGTTATAGTAGAGGCTACTGATATGTTCCCAAACTGGATTTTTTTCACAGCCACAGGCTCCTCACCACACAGTCACGTGCTCTTCGCCACACAGCCACGAGCTCCTCGCCACACAGCCACAAGCTCTCCGTCACACAGCCACGTGCTCTTCGCCACACAGTCACGTGCTCTTCGCCACACAGCTACAAGCTCTCCGTCACACAGCCACGTGATCTTCACCACACAGTCACGTGCTCTTTGCCACACAGCTACAAGCTCTCCGTCACACAGCCACGTGCTCTTCGCCACACAGTCACGTGCTCTTCGCCACACAGCCACGAGCTCTTCGTCATACAGCCACGAGCTCTCCGTCACACAGTCACGTGCTCTTCGCCACACAGCCACGAGCTCTCCGTCACACAACCACGAGCTCCCCGTCACACAGCCACGTGCTCTTTGCCACACAGTCACGTGCTCTCCTCCACACAGCCATGTGCTCATCGCCACACAGCCAAGAGCTCTCCGTCACACAGCCACGTGCTCTTTGCCACACAGTCACGTGCTCTTCGCCACACAGCCACGAGCTCTTCGTCATACAGCCACGAGCTCTCCGTCACACAGCCACGTGCTCTTCGCCACACAGTCACGTGCTCTTCGCCACACAGCCACGAGCTCTTCGTCATACAGCCACGAGCTCTCCGTCACACAGTCACGTGCTCTTCGCCACACAGCCACGAGCTCTCCGTCACACAACCACGAGCTCCCCGTCACACAGCCACGTGCTCTTTGCCACACAGTCACGTGCTCTCCTCCACACAGCCATGTGCTCATCGCCACACAGCCAAGAGCTCTCCGTCACACAGCCACGTGCTCTTTGCCACACAGCCACGTGCTCTTCGGCACACAGCCACGTGCTCTTCGGCACACAGCCACGTGCTCTTCGCCACACAGCCACAAGCTCTTCGGCACACAGCCACGAGCTCTTCGGCACACAGCCACGAGCTCTTCGGCACACAGCCACGAGCTCTTCGGCACACAGCCACGTGCTCTTCGGCACACAGCCACGAGCTCTTCGCCATGCCGACTGTTTTCACTCAACTTCTCACTTCCACTAGATCGGACTCAATACGGACAGGGCAAAGCTTCGACATCCGTGGCAACAGGAAAGCGCTAACTGAATACGATTTTTCTTCACATGCCTGCCCATGACTTGTTGAAGCATCCCATAAACGAGGAATGCCAAGCTTGAAAAATAGCCCCCTTTTAACTAAAAGCTGGTGAATTTTAACCCTAAAGGCGCTTCATCCAGTTTAATGAAACACCTCTATTGGCCAAATTAAATATTTATGACTACAAGCGCAGCAATAAACTGGACACATTTATATTAAGAAATGTATGTGCACAACCTTTCACCTTTTGTTGGACCCGTACTGAAGTTCCGAAATAATCGCCATTTTGTGAAAAACGCAGCGTAACGAATAAAAATTACCCTCGTTTTTGACCAAAGCAACCCGTACACATAGCAGAAAATATCAAAATCAGCACAACTTATAAACCAGGTCGCGACAATGCCGATCCGCGCACACTTTATCGGAATTTTAAATTAATTACGAAAATATTGATATTTTGTATCTAACGCATTGCGTGTATGAAAGGGTCTACCTACAAGCAAAACTCCATAGTTTTAGGCCTGCACAGAATTCAGAAATTCTGCTTTGTCCTGACTAATAAATACAGATCGACTACTACGCGGTGCGGTATACTGCCCTGGGCGTACTAAGCTGTGCGGTATCCTGCCCAGAGTGCACTACGCTGTGCGGTATCCTGCCCAGGACGCACTATGCTGTACGGGATCCGGCCCAGTGCGGACTGCGCTTTGCGGTATCCTGCCCAGAAAGTACTACGCTGTGCGGTATCCTGCCCAGAATGCACTACGCTGTGCGGTATCCTGCCCAGGACGCACTATGCTGTACGGGATCCGGCCCAGTGCGGACTGCGCTTTGCGGTATCCTGCCCAGAAAGTACTAAGCTGTGCGGTATCCTGCCCAGAATGCACTATGCTGTGCGGTATCCAGCCCAGAGTGACTACTCCTTCTTTTCATTATACAGAATAATTCTATTTCTCAAGGTACCCACCTATACTGTATATATACACACACAAATCGCAATCTCGCTCAACGTGCATTGAAAGAAAGCAATATCATTCGTAAATTTGTGAAATAATTTTTTACATGTACCTTGTGCCAAAATATTGAAAGTCTGTGATTTTCATAGAGCGAGTAACCGTAAAAAAAAAACGTCTTTTTGTGTTCCATCTAAGCGAGTTCATATGGAATACCTTTTGTTTTGTGACCGATTTTTAGATATGAATAATTATTTAAAAGATCTGAAATGGAAGATCATAAAAACTTAGTGACCATGAGAGTGAAACAACTCTTGCCACAAGGGCTTACGAAGGCCGGGCACAACATTTAGTTAAGATCATTTGGGTGATGGCATCCGAGGGCCCGTGTGTCCTTAGCAATGAAACCTTCCGGTAACGCGAAGCCCTTTCATATAGCTGATTTGGCCCCCAGCTTATTTCTTCAAATGATATATTTTTAGAAGTTACCGCCTTGAGAACAGAAAAGAGGTTAATGATGAATTCATGTAGGACGTTGTGTTAATGATCACAGCGCGTAGGACACTCTGCAACTGCTCGATGCCAGCCGCAAGTTTGATCAGAAAAAAAACAGTGGAAATCTCCCAGAGTAACGAGAGACTTGTGTATGCGTTGTCGCGACGGGCAAGAGCAAAAGGAGGACTGGGCTCGGGCGGAAGTGTGTAGAGGTGAGCCTTGTCAGTGAAGCCCCGCGGGCATGCCTCAGCTGTCGTGCTTATGACGGCTTTGTGGCTCTCATTTTGTTTGTACTTATGGCGGTCCTAAGGCTTCTCACAGCCTCAGCTAGATGTAAATCACAGCTAGATGTAAATCACAGCAAGATGTAAATCAGTATCAAACTGTGCATAGCGCAGGAGGAGTGTCGCTATATACTTTGATTAAAAACTATTTTTTTACTTTTACGGGACACGTGGGGTGGGGCGGCTTGACACTGTTTCGGAAAGGGGTCTTCGTCAATGTGGTGATACGGGGGGGGGGATGGGGGTAATCGTGGATTGATTACCACGATTACCCCCCCCCCCCAAATCCTGAATGTGAAGTGTCACATTTAATCATAAAAGCACCCATTTTCACCAAATTATATATTTATGAGGATAGGCACAGCTAGGACGCGTAGATGTACCACATTTAGCTGAGCAGAATTATGTCGAGACACTTTTAACTTAAATTGGCATCCAGGCTGTTTTATTGCTGACCAGAAGTCAACCAAATCTCTGGTTCAGATGTATTTTAGTCAATTGATACATTAGTTAAGAGTAACGGTTGTAGGCAGGTGTTATTGTCATCATGTGACTCGTTGCCCTGGGGCTCACATGACATAATGTGTGTCGCAGGCTCCGTGAAGGGCAGGGGTGTATAACAGTGCCACGTGACCCGGCGCTCACATAACATGTGAGCCAGTGCTGTACCATTGACTTCCATCTATAGATGCTGTACTACTGACTTCCACCCCTCCATGTTGTGGCATTGACTTGCGCCACTCTGTGTTGTGTGACCGACTTGCACCACCCAGTGATGTGCCGATGAGTTGCACCCCTCCATGTTGTGGCATTGACTTGCACCATTATGTGCTGTATGACCGACTTGCATCACCCAACGATGTGCCAATGAGTTGCACCCCTCCAGGTTGTGGCATTGACTTGCACCACTCTGTGTTGTGTGACCGACTTGCACCACCCAGTGAGGTGCCGATGAGTTGCACCCCTCCATGCTATGACACTGACTTCAATACCTGTCCACCACAGTCACCTTCATAAGTGGCTGTCAGGTTTCGCTATCAGCAAACCAATTAAGCCTCTGTCACAGTTTTTGGCCACGATACAGCGACGTGTCCTTCCTTTGCGTCACTAACAAGGATATGCCAAACCTTGAATTGAAAACTCTCTCTCTTTATTTGTCAGTTGCAGAAAAATTACATAAACAAGAACGAGACTTATTTCAAAAGCAAACTTCTCGTTAGCAAGAGGCTGTCATTCCAGTGACAATATCAGGTTTTTAATGAAGTAGATTTTTTCTTCTGTCTCGGATTTTTACGGTTTTGTATTTTTTTCAATAATGTGTTTGTGAGTTATTTCTTATAAACCCCACTTTGTGCAACAAAACGTTTTCAGTCTTTGGCATTTATGGTATTAACCTTTTAACATTAAAATACTTAAAAGGACTAGATGTTAATGTGATGCAAACTTGCTGTCCCTTATGTTAGTGTTGCTTCTGTAGCTGTCCCCCTAAGTGGAGTGATGTCATGTAAGTGGTACTACTGTTGCCAAGTCTCTTTATGACCACAAGGTGTTTACCTTTAGGCTTTAATTACTTTCGCAACGCACATGGCTCAGCTAAATGCTCAGCTTAGAAATTGATTTAAATGTTAAATACCTAAAGAGCAGCTGTCCGCTCGCCTGCCACTTCTTATCGGCTTTATCTGTGTGGTCCCGCCGTAAGGCTCACACGTGAATTCCATGTATTGCTGTAGTCTAAGTCGTGGTAGGAAATAATTAATTATTATAGTCGTATTACGATGATGATAGTGGTGGGAGTGGTGATGGTGGTGGGAGTAGTGATGGTGGTGGGAGTAGTGATGGTGGTGGGAGTGGTGATAGTGGTGGGAGTAGTGATGGTGGTGGTAGTGGTGATATTGGTTGTGGTGATGGTGGTGGTAGTGGTGATGTTGGTTGTGGTGGTGGTGGTGATAGTGAGGATATGGTGGTAGTGGTTGTGGTGGTGGTAGTGAGGGTGTTGAACTTATCATAAATATGATCAGAAACTCAAACCATCTCTCATGTTTGTTATTTGAGCTATTTGCTGGAAGCAATAACAAAATGAAGGCATTCGTTGATCTTTGTTTTTGTGTTTCGTGACAATGTTTTCTGTACTGTTGTAATTACAATGGATACGAACCTGTCCTTCCTGCTCAAAATCACACAAGAGGACTTGCATGTTTTTATATTTTCTACGATACTTTTCCTAAAAACCCTCAGAAATAAATCAAAACACAACATCAAAGCAAGAGTGCAGAGGGGGACATCTGTTTGCTAAGTGTAAAGCGCTTAGCTGGTTTCAAATTATAGTGGAGACTTGTGTAACGTATTTTTGATCTAAATTATCTAAATTAAAGTCAAATGTGAAATTTCCCAGTACTTCAGAGTAAATATTTACTTTATATCTTTGTATTGTGTAAATGCTTATGAGTCATTATTGTTAACCATTAGTTAAGTCACCATTGTTGACAAGTTATTGGGTCACCATTGTTGACCATTAGTTGAGTTATCATTGTTAATATCATAGCAACACATTTATGTTACCAACCCAACGAAATCCTTTTTCATAGAAATTTCATTGAATACATTTCAAGTTGTAAGTTTTAATTTGTCGCTGTGCATTGATATAAAGTTGAAAACTACTTCTCTGGGCCTGCATCTAAATCACGGTTATCGTAGGGTGCACATGAACAAAAGTAAACAAGGATGTTGGCGTAAGTTTTGCATGCGAATTGTTGACGTGCTAAGCACGAGGCCGTCAATGCGTTGCCCAGGATCAACCTGTGCCTACTGGGTCGGAGAAAGCTGGATAACGGCGTCATTTGTCGACAGATCTGTTGAGTTGAGCAGCACCCAACAGCAAAGGCGTTGCTGTGCTACGCGGATATTAAAAACCTGCCATTTGCTGCCTGCGTCACCGTTATAAAGAACATACAGGACAAACAGATACGCACACGTGCAGTCACCATTGTCTCATATAAAAATGAGAGAAAACAATGCCTGCATTAAGACAAGGTCTGTAATCTGTTATGAGAATCTTAATGAAAAATCTTAATTTTTCCATTAAGCCTAAAACAGCCTAAGACAGATAAAGGCAAGTATAAATGTGTAAGGAAGTATGGCAAAAATAGATTTCGCAGAATTCATCATATCTTCGTTGTGAATAAGTCTATTTATTTTCCATGAAAAGAAATATATCATGCACAGTTTAAGAAAGTTATCTCATTAGTCTTAGTCACGTGAAGGCACGTAGTGGCATGGGCATAAATCCGCGTCTTGTGGGGATTGATTTCCTGATAGGGACGACGTAAAGTCATCGGATTTTCGTTGGGCCTTGTGATTACATACTGTCAGGAACTGCTAACCTGGATGCACGACTTCTTCAGCGATATGACAAATGGTCTGTTATTGATTCATGAATGAATAATTGAAGTTGTTAAGTACCATAGCATGTGCTGAAAAATCTTTTCGAATAATTCAATGATTTGCAATAATTAAAACATTTATTTCAATCAAATAATGAGCCAATTACTTGACTGTATGCTTTCCAGCAACAGACGTCATTCTCCCGAGCCACAGCGACACCGCCGGGTTGAATTCAAGCTTCACTGGTTGTCAGAAGTAAGATATGTGCATGAAAACTAAGTTTGTCAATTGAGTATTTTAGGGATAATTTCTAACTTCAGTATTAGCTTTGCTGAAAATACTCAGTCCTCTACTCAGTTTAGAGAACCCCTTGGACAGTTTTCTAGTCAGTTTGGAAACCCCTGGGACAGCCTTCTACTCAGTTTGGGGATAACCTGGTACAGCCTTCTAGTCAGCTTGGAGAACCCCTGGGAAAGCCTTCAAGTCAGTTTGGAGAACCCCTAGGAACAGCCTTCTAGTCAGTTTGTAGAACCCCTGGGACAGCTTTCTAGTCAGCTTGGAGAACCCTTGGGACAGCCTTCTAGTCAGTTTGTAGAACCCCTGGGACAGGCTTCTAGTCAGCTTAGAGAATCACACTTATCTGCTGAATGAGGATTTGCACTTTGAAAAATGGATACAAATACATTTTAATTTACTATTAAAGTATGACTTTCACGTTTTAACTCAAAATTCTTTTGTTGTTTGCGGGTATTATTTTTCCATGAAGACCCGGGGGGTTGTGCGAACGGTCCACACAATTGAACGGGTCTTCATGGGAACATAATACCGGCAAACAACAATACTTTGGAGTTATGACGTCACAACCATGCTTCATATCCAGGACTTGTGTTTTCAATATCCAATCCGGAATACTGAGTCAATTCTAATGGATTATTCTGGAGAATGTTGAGATCTACTTGAGAAAAAACGAAATCCATGTCACTGTCAAATTTTTCAGTTTGTGGTCCAGATTTTTCATTTATATCTTCCAAAGTTTCTGAAACACTTCTGTTTAATAAATCCGGAAATGATGTACCACTGTTTTTTTTTCTGAAATCAACATCCCTAAATTTACTTTTTATAAAAATATCTTCCCCATCATCCATTTTGAGATCAAAATCTTCTGAGACTCTCAAATTTTCACACTTAATTCTATGTACCTATTGGACATATGGTGCAAAATCACATGCGCAAACCCTATATACCTTGTCCCGGGTGTTATTTTTCACACCTTGTATTTCTTTTGATATGCAATAAGATTAATCAAGATCTTAATTTTGGATTTCAAACACACTGGGGGAGGAGCGAAGCGGAACGGGTATTATTGGTAAAATCGTGCTTTAAATGATGAAATTACTTAGGTGAGGGTATTCTGGCTAATAATACCCTCCTTTGTCGGGTATTATTTCACCCAGAATACCCTCACCTGTGTGAGTTCTTTATATTAATATGCAATACAATAATCGATGAAATTTCGCTAAACACTGACAATTGTTTTCGAAAAACCTTACGTCTAAAACGTTACGGATGATAACTTGGAAAGCGATGTTGTTAAAACTGAAAGACGTTAGAACCAAAAATTAGATATCTAGCAGTTTTAAAATCGAGGTGTGAAAACATATAAAAAGCGATGTCTCAATATTTTCAAAGCTCCGCCATTCGCCAGATTTGTTGCATCAACAGGACAAATAACAGTCTAATAGCAGGTAGTTATAACTGCTACGGCAGTTAGTTCAGATGTGATCGGAAGGAGAGGTTGACAGGACAAGGGTATTAAAATCGAAAACTAGAACCGCATTTCGTTAGCGAAATGTTAAACACTTCGCAAAAAGTAAAACACAAAAATACTTCCTTCAATGGGTTGTTTCTTGAATAATATAAAATACTTTACTACATGCATACAGTGTGTTATACAACTATGTACAGAGCTTATGGCACAGCATGTATTCGGCTTATAATATTCTAAAAAATCGGACCACTGGCGAGAAAAAAATCCATAGGTTGAAAACTTAATACAAGCTAAATATATTAGCAAACAACGCAGCTAGAATTCGTCTTATAAGCCGAGTAGTGTTGGGTTTTTGCTGACGTAAGGTTTTATTGACTGATCACACAGGCGCCGTTTTATCTATTTACGCAGTGAGAGCTCGCATAAAGCTGAGCAACGGTGTGTTCTGTGCTGTATGTTAAATGCTCCGCATTTACTTGCAAAAGCTCGTCATTAGTCCCAAGTTTCATGGTCCTAGGGCTCATAGTGTCAGAGAAGAAGAAGGCACAAAAATAGGAAAACTGTCAAGAAGAAAAAAAGGCTGCTCTAACAAATTCATATAACCCTTGCAAGCTAACAGCTTGTCAAGTGTTGAAAAATCCTTCATGTTTCGCAATTTCCCCCTTAAATGTCTGTAAAAGCAATAACCGACTGCTAACTACCAGTAGAAGCCGCAAAGAGTAATATAACCTTGAAAGGTCTGGCGCATGTACGTATAAATACGCATATATACACACTTATACACTTATATATACACATATACGCATGTGACACTTGCTCGTGTTGCGATTACCTGATGAATACATCATGTAATATAGTCTGTTAGTGCACGTACGCGCTATTCCATGAGAGGCTGAGTTTCGATTAACAACAGGTTATGCTCGTAGCGCTAATGTTTAGGTTTATGTTACAGAAACCCGTGCAGAGACGGGAAAACTATCCATTAATGAGGACAGTCATACGGGGAATTAATTCGTTTACAAATTATCTGTGTGTGTCCTCTAACTGTAAGAGGAGTGACATTGAAATAAGCTGCTGTCCGTAAAAACAAGTCCTCTTAAAAGATTGAAATAATTGCCAGGGATTATTTGTTTGTACTTTAATTTAATGAGCATCAAAGAGCGATTCTTGACTCGTCCTTGATTTGAAATGAAGCCGTGAGTAACGGCAAAGATTGCTGTTTGTACCGCGTCTCGTTTGATGAGAAGCATTGAGAAGCTTTACCTTGGCCACAGACAACAGCAGCAGCAAGTGCAGGCAGGGCAGTTAGGGGGCAGGAGGGAGGAAGCAGAAAGGGGTGAAGTGGCCAGAGCATGCAGCATCACACTCGAGAAACGTACATCAGTGCTATACAATTGTAGCCATCCATCCATATGATGCTTTTAGAAATTATCACTACAAACTGCAAAATACTATGTTTTCTTTTAATATTTATCTCCCCCCTGTGTACTGGTTTCTTTCTCGCATGTACTTGATGTTCTTTCTGCACTTGCTGTTTCTCTACTTTGAGTACTTGCTGTTTCAGTACTTGCTGTTTCAGTACTTGCTTTTCTGTATTCTTTTCTCATTACTTGCTCTTTCTATACTTGCGTTCTCAGTATCTGCTGTTTCAATACTTCCGCTTTCAGTAATTGTTCTTTTAGTACTTGATCTGTCAGTACTTGACCTCTCAGTATTTGCTTGCTCTTTCAGTTTTGATCTGTCAGCACTTGACCTGTCAGTACCTGCACTTTCACTACTTCGGCTTTCCGTACTTGAACTTCAGTACTTGCTCTTTCAGTACTTTAAATATCAGTTCTTGCACTTTCAGTACTTCCGCTTTTAGTACTTGCTTTTTCAGTACATGCTCTTTCAGTACTTGCTCATTTAGTGCTTGATCTGTCAATACTTGACTTGGCAGTAATTGCACTTTCAGTAATTACTCTTTCAGCACTTTCTCTTGCATTACTTGCACTTTAGGTACTTTCTCTTTTAGTGCTTGATCTGTCAGTACTTCCTCTTTCAGTACTTGGTCTGCTACTCGTACTTATGCCTTTGTAGCGACATTTTTATCACATTTTCCATTTATTGAACCACAAAACCACAACCTAATGCGATCGTTAAGTGCATCAGTGCGAGGGCATCTGCATCAGTGTGAGGGCATCCACATCAGTGGGAGGGCATCCGCATCAGTTCGAGGGCATCAACATCAGTGCGAGGGCATCTGCATCAGTGCGAGGGCATTTGCATGATATACCTTGCCTTTTGCGAAAGTTAAGTAAAAATAGCAAGACACATTTATGTTAATCCCTTGAAAGCAACTCAAAATTTAGTGTAATGATGTTCGATTTTATGAAAATCACAAGACAATATCAAGCATGCATAATATGAAATAAATACTGCTTTCTGTCTTATACCTACTTCTTAATAGTTTTCATGTTGGCAGTAATTCAGCTTCATTTTCGCACACACGTCAATCAATCGGTTGCTGAGGTGATAACGTAATTAGGTTACCGCTAATAGCCGTCAATCATAACATTCACTAAACCTCTTAGAATTTCTCTAAGGTTTCTGCAAACTTCACTGTCTCAGCACTTACTGTAAAGCTTTGCATTGCAAAGAAAATAAGATTTCCGAAATTACTATATATCATTTGTGAAGACGCCGTAAAAATGGCTGATCATCAATGAATGGCTTAAAGGGTCCACAGAGCATAACGGCCTTGACCTGTAAGCATGTTTTGTGCTGCTGTAATTAAAGTGATGGGATTGTATTTTCTGTGTCAGGGTTGCTTTCTGGCTGAGAATTGTCCTGATGGAAGCTAGCAATGTCAAGGTCAGGGAGGAAAGCTACAAACTGTCTGGTACAGAAACCATGTCAGATCGCTTCTGCAATATCTGCAACAATCCATTCAAAGATTTCACCAATTCCTTTACCGCAAAGACATTTTTTTATATACTAACCAAAACGAAAAAGTATACAGCAACTCTGAGTCACCAAAATATCAAAAGCTAATTATCAGAATTTTTAAGACTTTACACTGCGAAAGTTATAAGAATACTGTGCAGCTGGACATGAAAGCGTTTTTCCTTGCAATAAACAAGCGAACGTAACTTGAGTATTACACGGATGCCATTTTTGATTTACACAAACAAGCTACCATGCATCACCGACTATGTATGTCGTGTATGTCCACAATTACCCCTGAGCATATCTTGGATCCGTATTAGTACTGACGTAACCAATCTGTCGATCCTGTACTGGGGGTAGTTGTGCCACTGCTCAGCGAAGTTCAGCGTGGTTTGCGTGGATGAGGTTGCCGGGCCCGTACTCGGTAGTCTATGTGATCCCAAATGTGTTCAACTGGATTAAAATAGGTAGACCATGGCATTAGGTGAATGTTGTTAATCTGGAGATACTGTTGACATACATTAGCGACGTGAGGGCGCCCATTATCGTGCACGAAGATAGCGTCGGGATGTTGCTGCATATACGGGACAACTTAAGCACTCAATACAGTGTCAATATACCGATTAGTGTAAGGTTTCCATCGATAACCATCGGTTGCGAACGCCAGTCGAATCGTATTGCCCCCCCATATCATGACCGAACGACCAACAAACCGATCAAATCGAACACAATGTTCAGCGTAACGTTCTCCGAAGCGCCTATATACGCGCTCCGGACCGTTTGCGTGATACTCGTCACTACAAGCCACCCGAGTTCAGTTGCGCGGTCTCCAAGCTCCTTGACCATGTGCACATCCACAGTTAACACGATTTTGGGCATCATACACGAGACCCTCAACTGGTCGGTGACAATGAATTCCATGCTCGCGAAGGCGATTAATGACTGTTTGACTGGACACTCGTGGATTGTGAATGAGGGGTCTCGTTAGCAGTCAATACAGCAGTGCAAAACGGTGTTGTAGGCGAACCGGTCGATCCTGACGAGCGGTCGTCACACGTGGTCGACCACTATGAGCTCCAGTCTCTTTATATCGTCTTTCCAAACGAGGTATTGCAGCGCGAGTACAACCAAAGCGCATGACGCTCTTTCGGAGACTCCCACACTTAAATTGCCGATTGCTTGCTCTCTTTCGTTAGCCGTGGCATTTTTATTTGTGATTGCTTCAAAACATTTTCAATTGTTCAAAGACGTGCCTACGTTTCAAGACCACACACGACTATTTCAAAAGTACCTAAACACAAACACGTGCTCGCTATGACAGTACCTATGACAATAATCAAGTTATTTCACACCTACCTCCTTATTTAACACTTGACCAGCCTTTGGCTTGCAAGAGTTATATAAATTTGTGCGAGCAGCCGTTCGCCTTTTTTTCTTCTTGACAGTTTTTCCGATTTTTTGTGTCTTCTTCTTCTCTGACACTATGGGCCCTAGGACCATGAAACTTGGGGCTTATGAAGAGCCAGATCTGAACGTGTGCATGTCACTTTTTATTTTCGTCTTAAATTTTATTTTCTTTGTTAAAACGCCATGTGAAAAGAATGTATTTTCGCAAGTAAATGCAGAGCATTTAACGTACATCACAGAACACAGTTGCTGAGCTTTGTGCGAGCTCTCACTGAGTAAATAGATAACACGGCGTATGCTCTTTGTTGTTTGCAATATATTATCCAAGAAATAACCCACTGAAGGAAGTATTTTTGCGTTTTAAATTTTGTCAAGTGTTTAACATTTCGTTAGTGAAATATAATTCTACTTCGTTAATTGTGTTAGGAAATAGACATACGCTGTGGAAGGGTAAACAAATCATAGATATAAATATGAAGACCATATCTTAAGTAATAAAAAAGTTATTGAACTATTTTACTATGTGATTTCTTTTTTGGATCAGTATATTGTGTTCGAGCAGTTTCTCCCGAACATGAAACGAAAACCTTCGAGTCATTCGATAATAAATAATTAAAACACTTTTTCTTAATTAGTTGAATTACTTTTATAGGCACAATTAATGATCAGAAAATTTTTGAACTAGCCCAAAATGTTTTCCATCTAAAATAAAAGCACCGCAAACATTAGCGAGCCATCAATCCTGTCATCGATTCTGCAGGTTTTTTCTTTAATTTCAATCAGACCAACATATGGTTTGCACTTGGGTTTATCTGTAACACCAGCATTCGCTATCACACCAACATTCGCTATAACACCAGGATTTGATGGCCGCTGCTTTGTTCATTTTAACAATAACAACCAAAATCTGCCATTTTTTGCCATTCATTTTTTGTTAAATGGAAGCGCCATAAATAGCCTTGACTTCTGTCTGGCAATGATTGACAGTTGTCTGCAGATGCTATGAGTACAATTATATAAGGCGTTAATCGCTAAAAGTTACCGTCCTGCCTGAACGGCTAACTTTGATAAAAACTAGCTGAGTAAAAAATGCATCACATTCTACTGTCGGAATACAGCAAACCAAATGTGTTTCCTTTCCAGCGTCTTGTTTTCATCCAGCAAGAAAGAAACTCCTGACGAACCAAATACTGCATGAGATATTTAAAAGAAAAATGATCCTGTTTATTTTTTTACCAAATTATGAATGAAACATTACCAACATGCTATGTAACATACCACAGTACCTGCACACACCTTCCCTACTCCATGGCATGAGAAGCCATGTAACATACCACAGTACCAACACACACCTTCCCTCCTCCATGGCATGAGAAGCCATGTAACATACCACAGTACCTACACACACCTTCCCTACTCCATGGCATGAAAAACTATGTAGCATACCGCAGTGCCATCACACCTTCCCTTCTCTGTGGCATGTGTAGCAGTGTGATATGTCATAATGCCAAGCACAGCAGATTGCAGTGGTGATTTTTATGGAATGCCATTTTGACATTTCTTAGGCAATTGTTGATATCAATAATCATTCTTGATATCAATAAATATTTAGAGATCTCAATCAATTTTTTGTTGATATCAAAAAGGATTTAATAGCAAAAATTAATATTTGATAGTAAAATCTCAATTTTGAGCTCAATAATTTATTTTACTTTTCCTGATATCAAGAATTTATATTAGATAATATTATTTCAGACGTAGACTTCTTAAATTATATTTATAAATCTGCAAATGACATTTTGTCTGAAAAATTAATTTGCGACATCAAAATAGCAATCTATTTTACATTTTAAATTCAGAAACAAACATCTTTTAAGTTTTTGCTACACTTAAAGAAACAGCTGTTGAGCTCAAATTTGTGTTGTGATTATTGATATCAGTAATTAAGTTTTCTTTTTTAGTTTTTAATTGACGATTCGCAAAATTTCATATAAATGTGTTAATTTTTTTAGGTTGTAAAATTGATTTTTTGATCTCAATAATAAATTTTTGATATCAAAAATACAATAACTAACAGCAAAATATAAATTAAAGAGAGCTACAATGATCTTTTTGTTATTAGGAATTGGCATTTCATACTTTTTGGAGGCTTTATTGGAACAAATTTAACAAAAGTCTCAACCTGAATCAGAAGTGAATGTGGATATGTGGATAGGCGTATTTGTTGATATGTGGATAGGCGTATATATGAATTTATGTGGATACGTGTATATGTAGAGAGGCGTATATGTGGATATGTGGATAGGCGTATATAGAATATGCGGATAGGCGTGTATGTGGATATGTGGATAGGGGTATATATGGATATGCGGATAGGTGCATATGTTGACAGGCGTACATGTGTATGGGCGTATGTGGGATATGCGGATAGGCGAATATGTGGATATGATAATAGGCGTATGTAAGGATAGGCGCATATGCGGATATATGGATAGGTGTATATGTGGATAGGCATGTGAAATAAGTAACAGACATTACAAATAGCACAATCCGTACTTTCCTATATTGCCTGCTTCAATATTGAACAGTAGTTTTTTTGTAAATTTTTAACACAGATAAGAGCCCTGCTTCGTATATTGGCTGCTGACTTGCAACAAAAGTCTAAGCCAGATACTAGCATTGTCTCTTCAGGTCGTTTACTCAAAATCAATGACGGCTTTCCAGATTAGGTAATTCTGCGTGATGCCTTAATGTGTTTCACCTTTAGAAGATAACATTGCATATTATCTATTGATAGCGATTATTAATCTCTCTTTCAACACTCCTTGTGGTTTTCTATGGTAAGCGGTATTGCATGCTGTGTAGTTTTGGCTGCTATGTGGTTAAGCATGCGATGTGTGGCTTTGTATGTGATGTGATCTATGTCCGATGTGAATTGCATGCTATGTGATTTTGCCTACTGTGTGGCTTTGTATGCTATGTGGGTTTGCATGCTATGCGGTTTTACAAACGGTGTGGTTTAGCATACTCTGCGGTTTTCCCTGCCGTGTGGTGGAGCATGGTATGTCGTTTTGCATGCTCTGTGGTGTTACATTCTACGGTTTTGCATGCTTTGTAATTTTACATGCATTATATGATTTTGTGTGTTACGTAATAAAATTGTTTTAAAACAATTTTAAAACAGTATATCGCTTTGTCCGGTAAAACGCTGTTGTGCTGCAGTTTGAGTGAAAAGGGAAGGAGAAAGTTCTTTAGTGTGGCTTAGCGACTCCTTTGTGACGTCAGTGATGTCACCGAGACATGGCATCGTGATTGAAATCTCAGAAGTCTCGACATTGGCTTGTTTGTTGTCTCTCAATTGCGGCTCATTTCACAGAGTAATTGAAAAGGCCACATTTAATCACTTTATACTCCAGATGTGCAAGACACAAGGCAATAGTTAATTACCGAAATGATTGAAGCTGTGACAGTTGCTAGACAGTCTGGACGATTTAATAGTCAGTATTCAATATTTATAAGTTTTATTTCGGGAAGTCATCTTGGCTTTCCCGACATCAAAATCGTCACGACTGGTCAGAGCTTCCAAGCAAAGTCTTGTATCCTTACCTTCCTCAAAAATAAATAACTAAACAAGTAAAAAAATAATTAAATTCACAGTTTAAATCATTAATGGATTTACTGAAATAATTATTAATTCATTTTGTGATATCAATAATTATTTATTCTCATGAAAATTTTGTTATCAGTAATTAATTTCCGGTATCAAGAATTATTTAAATTTATAATATGACTGATGTCCATTTTCTATAATATCAAGCATTGTCTTTGATCTTTGATATCAAGCATTATTTATTGATACAAAGAATAAGGGAATCGAATGAAAACAGCACTCCCCATCGTCTCATTGCTTATTTCATGCTGAAGATTTACTTGCAAAGTTTTTTCAGATATTGTTTGGCAAGGACAGTACATTGCATAAATCGAGAATGGAGAAATCTATAATTAGAAAATTCTTCAATTGTCTGACCCACAGCCCAGATATGTCTGTGAGCGCTGCATCTGCCCAGATCGTGTTCTTTCCTCGTTTGTTTCTCTCTTCATTCAATCACTTGTCAGAAGCTGAAGTCCCGTGTACATTTTGTTATTTTTTCCCGTCATTGTGTTGAACATTTAAAGCATTACTGTTATTCTATTTTGGATTATGTAAACATACCTATATATTACCGGAAATTGAATGTGCTTAGCTGTAGTAAGCATGATGGATACCACACGAAGCCTCCCTGCCAAATCTAGTCAAAAAATATACCGCAAATATACCGCAAATGCACCGTTACTGATCCGGAAAGGAATATAATAATAATAAGGAATTAGGAACCGCAGCAATACCGCAGCTTTCTGCAGTACTTCTGCAGTTTGTTTCCACGACAATGGCGGAAGACTAAAAGATAGCCTGTCCAGTACATTTGTACACATTAACTGCAAAAGTACTGCATTTTACCGAAGTGGTACCGATCATGAACCTGAAATAAAGCTGGTACCGAATGTATATTGGGAACTGAGGGCATGTTTGAGAACCTAACAAGAAAAACTGCATTTTTACCAAATTTTATTCGGTTTTTCATCTTAACTGCAGTTCCACCGCAGCTGATTGTTATTTAACGTTTGTCAAAGCACCTGTGTACCGAAAATGGTTGCAGCGTTTCGAATTAATTTTTACGACGTGAGAATTAGGTCACTGATGACGGTTAGAATGCAAACCGCGCTAGAGAATGGTGTGTATTCATCTAATTTGCGGCAGTAGCAAACAGACGAAGTACAGTCGTTCTAGTTGTTTGAAATTGCTAATACGTGGACACAGAAAAGATGTCAACCACCTTAAAAACTTGAAAATTTACTTAAGCTTTGTTTCCTTTGCTTTCATAGCCATGGAATGCAGATGTTAAGGTATAACTCTCAATTTTTTTATATTTTTCATGAATTCTACCAATTAAGTGGGGGAGGGTCAAAGTATTTGTAAAACTGAATTTTGACTATTTATCCACGATGGGTGTATGTTCAGAATGAAACAAAACCACAAAACAAACCAGAGAATAGGTTTAAGTTTGATCATTTTAATACTAGTTGCAAAGGAATAATAAAAGCATATTAGGAATGAGTTCTGTTGTCATGAAGCAATAATGCTTCATGATCACACACTAATCCTCCGGGGATGTATGTGTCTTGCAGTTTATCAGTCACTGTTACTGGGTACTTGTATTTTACTGGGTACTTGTATTTTGTAGTTAGCATCTAAATTGGTCACGCCCAGTACACTGCAAGACTGGTATGCCGAGTCCATGCTGCCGACCCTGTGCGGTACAAATCGATTCGAAATGAAACTGATTTAACACCGATCTGTCGGTCCTTTTGCGTTGCAAATCGATTCGAATTTGGCACTACCGATGTGATCCCTTCAGTGCTACCGGCAAAAACTGCAAAAACTGCAACCTTTTTTTTTACAAATTCGCAAACTTTTGTTTTAGGCATACTGGAATTTATGACGCAGTAGCGCATGGTGCATGACGTGTGATGCATGACGTATGACGCATGACCCATGATTCATGATGCATCACTCAACCTGGCATGCTCCTGACATGTTGAGATTTTACACTCCTGTTATACTCCCACCCCTCCTGCCATACTCCCACTCCCCCTTTTATACTCCCACTCCTCCTGTTATACTACCACTCCTTCTGTGATATTCCCACTCCTCCTGTTATACTTCCACTCCTCCTGTTATACCCCCACTCCTCCTGTCATACTCCCAGTCCTACTTATTTAAGGAATATTATGGATAACTGCCTTCAAACTGTTGTGAGTGCTTAGTGGCTGAGCCAAATAAGCGCGATATAAATACTCTAAGATAAATAGATAGATCACTATTCGCGATTTTCCTTGACTGTGAAAGTCATTCCGATTTTCGTAATCAACGAAAATCGACGGAGCAACTTTATATAGATGCTAGAGGCTAGAAACAACCCCGAGTTCACCTCGTCAAGCAGAATAGTAACAAAGTCACTTCTATATTTACCAATCGAACAAAAAACCTGGCACGCTCCTGATTCTACCACTCCGCCTGTTACATTCCCACTCCCCCTGTAATACTTCCACTCCTCCTGTTATACTCCTACTACACCTGTTATGTACCTACTCCTCCTGTTATACTCGCACTCGTCCTGTTAAGGTCCCACTCACCCTGTTATACTCCCACTCCTCCTCTTACACTACCACTCCTCCTGTTATACTCCTACTCCTCCTGTAATATTCCCACTCACCCTGTTATTCTCCCACTCCTCCTCTTACACTACCACTCCTCCTGCTATACTCCTACTCCTCCTGTAATACTCCCACTCACCCTGTTATTCTCCCACTCCTCCTCTTACACTACCACTCTTCCTGTTATACTCCCACTCCCCGTGTTATACTCCCACTCCTGTTATATTCCCATTCCTCCTGCTATATTCCCACTCCGCCTGTTATAATCCCACTCCTCCTGCTATATTCCCACTACTCCTCCTTTTATACTCCCGGTCCCCCTGTTATACTGCTACTCCTCCTGTCATACTCCGAGTTCTCCTCTCATACTCCCACTCCTCCTGTCATACTCCCACTCCTCCGGTTATACTCCTACTCCTCCCCCAATTTCCTAAATAATGCACCACGTTGCTGCTTGGGTTATGACGTCTGCACACCGTCGCTTTCTTTCTTTCTTTCTTTCTTTCTTTTACAGCGTGTATTTGACGACGTTTGCTCGTTTGCATTTGGAGACCCGAGACGGACGTCGCAGTGTGAACTGGGTTCTATCGCAGTTGTTGCTCTTGAAGTGTTGCATAAATCAGTATTTATCACGTTTGCAAAAAGTGTTTGACTGATCAAAACATAATTTGTATCCTCACAGAATCCAGAGCGATGAAACCCGCCCGTCCATAATTCAGCGAACACTGCACTAATCATTTTTCAGCATAAAAAGAGAGGGAAAGCTTGTACGGCGTTTGTCTTGTTTACAAAGAAATGGTCAATCAGCAAAGTCAGTATCTTAAACTCAAATACTAAAGGCTGCAGCTTGTGATGAATGACTTCAATGTTTTTGCAAAAAAGCCCCTTTAAATAAAACGATAAATGAACGGGAGCGCTTCGTATCGAGGTGATGTAGTACAAAAAGTGGACAAGTCTCTGCTTCTGACAACAGATGATGCTGATATAGAATTTTCCTCCCCGCGTAAACCCCGCGTCAGCTCTTCCCCCGCGTCAGCCCCACGTCAGCCCTCACCCCCCCTCGCGCCAGCCCTCACCCCCGCGTCAGCTTCTCGCGTCAGTCCTCCCCCCGGGTCAGTCCGCCCCGCGTCAGCCCTCACCGCTCGCGTCAGCCCTACCCCCCGCGTCAGCCCCCCCCCCCTACGTCAGCCCTCCCGCCTCAGCCCCCGCGTCAGCCCACCCCGCGTCAGCCCCCCTCGCGTCAGCCCTCCCCCCGCGTCAGCCCCCCTCGCGTCAGGTCTCACCCCACCGGCGTCAGCCCCCACCCCGCGTCAGCCCCCCGCGTCAGCCGCCCCCCCGCGTCAGTCCTCACCCCCCGCGTCAACCGCTCCACCCCGCGTCAGCCCTCACCCCGCGTCAGCCCCCCCCCCCCCGCGTCAGCCCTCGCCCTACGAGTGCCATACGGGGTCCCCGCGGAGTGCCCGTACCGTGTCGGCCTGTGCGTGCTCATGTTTGGCGCCTACCTCACTGATGCCAGACGGGGTCCCCGCGGAGTGCCAGACGGAGTCACCGCGGAGTGCCCGTACCGTCTCGGCCTGTGCGGTGCTCACGTTTGGCGCTAGCGTCACGGAATTTAAATGGGCGCTTGCAAAAGCCAATTGTTACTCGGCCTTATCTATGGTAAAGGGACCTTGGTCTGTGGCCCATTTCAATCGATATGCACAGGTCGTGTTATATCCGTATGAAATAAATACATTTGACCTGATAACAGTTTTTTCCTCTTACAAGCTCTCTCTAGGTCTTGGTGGGTGAGAGAAAATTGTTGCATCTGGTGAGAGCAATCAACGACGAGAAGCTTTCCTCTTGTTTTGACACGGGCCGCGTGCACAGCGAACATGTGATTGACAGCCCTTGAACAATTTGGGCTTTTTTGCCAGAGCAAACCTTTGTAGATAAGCTGATGCATCGCACCCTGCAGTATACTCAGACAGGAGTTTCTGCTCAGCGTGAAAATCTGTGGCCAAGCAGAACCTTGCTAAACGTTTAATTTATGTTTACAGGTAGAATTGTGGTAGAACGTGTTTGCGCAGCACACTTCACAACCGGGCAGTCTATCACACAGAATGCCCCTCAAGATGACTTTGTATCACATGAATTGTCAATATCCCTTAACAGGTTTAAATATATCACCATTCCGTCCTTGTGCAAACAAAATAAGGCGCTGCTCTGACACTTGTGCATACAAAGTAACACGCTCGTCTGACACTTGTGCGCTGCTCTGACACATGTACCCTGCTCTGACACATGTACCCTGCTCTGACACTTGTGCATACAAAGTAACACGCTCGTCTGACACTTGTGCGCTGCTCTGACACATGTACCCTGCTCTGACACTTGTGCATACAAAGTAACACGCTCGTCTGACACTTGTGCGCTGCTCTGACACATGTACCCTGCTCTGACACATGTGCATACAAAGTAACACGCTCGTCTGACACTTGTGCGCTGCTCTGACACATGTACCCTGCTCTGACACTTGTGCATACAAAGTAACACGCTCGTCTGACACTTGTGCGCTGCTCTGACACATGTACCCTGCTCTGACACTTGTGCATACAAGGTAAAACCCTGGTGTGTCATTTGTGTACACCAGATGAGTGATCTGACGTCCCGTCTCTGAGACATATACACACAAACCGGGACCCTGCTGTGACATCTGTACACACAGGCAACTGTTACATGGATGACACTGAACAGTATGTGGTAACATTAGCATAACCAAATGAGTTCTTTATGTTTGCATATAGTCTGCTGATCTCAAATTAAAGGCATACAAATGAGTAGACTTACTGAGAAAGCACACATCTAGTCTCAATGAAAGTAATAAAAAAACGAAAAAGGGCCTTCTTCAGTGTAGTCTTTGTGTGGGCGAAGAGCTGAAGGTGAGGAGGTGAGGGTAAGTAGGTGAGGATGTAAGGGTAAGTAGTTGAGGACGTTAGGTAGGTGAGGAGGTGAGATAAGCGGATGAAGTGGTTAGGATAAATGCGTGATTAGGTGAAGGCAGGTAGCTGAGGGTAAGCGGGTGAGGAGGTGAGGGTAAGTAGACTTGGAGATGAGGGTAAGTACGTGTGAAGATGAGGGTAAGTACGTGTGGAGATGAGGGTAAGTAGGTGTGGGGATGAGGGTAAGTAGGTGTGGAGATGAGGGTAAGTAGGTGAGGAGGATAAGGTAAATAGGGGAGGAGGGTGAGCAGGTGAGGGGCAAGGGTGAGTAGATAAGGAAGGGAGAGCAAGTTGGTGCTGAGGTGAGGGTGAGGTGATGTGGAGATGAGGAGGCGATGTTAGGTTGATGAGGACGTTAGGGTAAATAGGTGAAGATAAGTAGATAAAAAGGTTAGGATATATACCTAACCCTGGCTGTGAAGATGAGGGTAAGAAGCAGTGGCTGTGGAGGTGAGTGTGGTTAGCAGTAGTTGTGTAGATGAGGATGAGGAGCAGTGAGTGTGGAGGTGAGTTGTGAGGAACAATTTCTGTGCAGGTGAGGGTGACGAGCATTGGTTGTGGGGGTGAAGGTGAGGAACTGAGAGTCAGTGACTACTAGCAAGGAGCTGAAGGTTGTGGTTGAGGAGCTGAAGGTTGTGGCTGAGGAGCTGTAGCTGACGAAGCTCACGAAGAGGAGCAGTGAAAGAGCAGGATGATGAGGTTTGCTGGACGAGGCTACGGCGAAGAACAGTGATGCAGGAGGTTAGAGTGAGGAGCTTTTACTGAGGAGGTGAGGGTGAGAAGCTTTTCTGAGGTAAGAGTAAGGAGGTTTTGCTGAGGAGCTGAGGGTGAGGCGCTGTTGTTTGTCAATAATCCGGTTCATATTTTCATCTACGGGTTTTACACTGAATGGCGGGATTTTCGTGGAAAAAAAGTAAGAGTTAATGGAGAAACTATCAAAATCATTTTGAAATAGGTGGACAGCTCATTTCATAATGTCAGAGATAAACATTCCTACAAGCTAACAAAGGTGTGACTCCTCAAAGACATGTTACAACAGGGAAAACAATTTGAACACATTTTCCTTATTTGTTTCTTTATGTTTTATCTCCACTGATGTCCTGCAAATTTCCTCTGCTGAGCATGAGCATTCGAAACGATGAACCGGCTTATATCTACTATATTCTATTCGAACTACTGAAGTCTAGTCTCTGCTAACGTAACCCTTTGTGGTAACAACTACAGTAGAATTACGTCACACCAATAAAAGCACACAGGATTAAAATGCTACAAAATTAAGATCCATAAAAGCAGTTCATTCGTAACAAACAAACTTTCTATTTGTACTTTTGGTACCAAGATTGACGACATGTCCTTCACCCTGCTAGTACACGTCTTACCCACACTGCCAGTACTCGTGTTATTCACACTGCCGGTACACGTGTCACTCAAACTGTAAGTGCAGGTGTCATTCGCTCTACAAAATACACGTGTTACCCAAACTGCTCATGCACGTGTTATTCGTATTGCTAGTACACGTGTCACTTACACTACCAATACACGTGTCACTCACACTTCCAGTACACATGTTACCCACACTACCAGTACACTACAATGTTACTCACACTGCTAGAATATGTGCAGATGCTTATAAATTGATGCGTCTTTGCGTCTGCACTAAGTAGTGTGAAGATGCGTGCTAAAGCTGTGGTCTGAAATCACTTCATTAGTCGCTGTTATTAAAATATCAGTTTTTGCCCATTTCAGTTTTAGCCTCTTTGCCTCTGTACACCCAAAATAAGTTTTGTCATGATTTCTTTGCATTCGGCCGTTTGCCCAGGAAATTACTCTTGCTTTTTTATTGTTTTTAATGCTTAGTTATTTAACGTTTTTGGTGAACAATAATAACAATAATTTTTTCCCTAGCAACGAGCTCAGAAGCGAGTTTTTTTTACCACCCTGTGGAAAGTGTTTGAGATCCAGATAGCTGGAACATAGCCTCCGATCAACAAAGCCTTAAAATTATTTTGAAAATTTAGTTAAAATCCAGAAACCGACAAATTTTCAGGTAAAACGGTTCGTGAAAGCAGGCATACTTTGGGTCACCTGTGGTTATCTTTGTTAAACATACACACGTACGGAAGCTCATATAGCTAAATTTTAGGATTTCATTTAGGAAGTTTTGGGTAAAATTTATGATAAAGTTTTTAAATGTGAGCCCGGGAGTGTCTAGGCGAGATTATGAGGGCAGTCGCCATTGCTTAGCGAAAGCAGGTAAGGGAGAGGCCAGGAGGTGAATGGCAGATTATACTCTCAATGGTGCGCAGTAGGTGCAGAGCACACATGGCGATCAGTGATACCAGGAGAAAGAGTAGTCAAGGAGATCAGCGATGCCAGGAGAAAGAGTAGTCAAGGAGAAGAGCGATGCCAGGAGAAAGAGTAGTCAAGGAGATCAGCGATGCCAGGAGAAAGAGTAGTCAAGGAGAAGAGCGATGCCAGGAGAAAGAGTAGTCAAGGAGATCAGCGATGCCAGGAGAAAGAGTAGTCAAGGAGATCAGCGATGCCAGGAGACAGAGTAGTCAAGGAGATCAGCGATGCCATGAGAAAGAGTAGTCATGGAGATCAGCGATGAAAGGAGAAAGAGTAGTCAAGGAGATCAGCGATGTCAGGAGAAAGAGTAGTCAATGAGATCAGCGATGCCAGGAGAAAGAGTAGTCAAGGAGATCAGCGATGTCAGGAGAAAGAGTAGTCACGGAGATCAGCGATGCCAGGAGAAAGAATAGTCAAGGAGATCAGCCATGCCATGAGAAAGAGTAGTCAAGGGGATCAGCGATGTCAGGAGAAAGAGTAGTCAAGGAGATCAGCGATGCCAGGAGAAAGAGTAGTCAAGGAGATCAGCCATGCCATGAGAAAGAGTAGTCAAGGGGATCAGCGATGCCAGGAGAAGAGTAGTCAAGGAGATCAGCGATGCCAGGAAAACAGAGTAGTCAATGAGATCAGCGATGCCAGGACAAAGAGTAGTCACGGAGATCAGCGACGCCAGGAGAAAGAGTAGTCAAGGAGATCAGCCATGCCATGAGAAAGAGTAGTCAAGGGGATCAGCGATGCCAGGAGAAGAGTAGTCAAGGAGATCAGTGATGCCAGGAAAACAGAGTAGTCAAGGAGATCAACGACACCATGAATACAATTAGTCAAAGCGTTCAGCTATGCAACAAGAAAGAGTACAAAGGCGATCAGTTCTACAGAGATAATGACTTGAAGGTTACTTATCGTTGGATAAGACCCTCAGATTACGACGCCATAGAATCGACCAGGTTCTATGTCATGCAGCGATAAGGAGTAGAAAAGGTGGTCACACAACAGCAAAGAATATACAAAAAGTGAACCAGCCGCTCAGCTTTACAATAGAATAGATCATGCCCTAAGACATACAGCGACAAATAATGGATAAGGTGGTCAATCACACAATGGCAAAAAGTATGCGGAATACTCATTCCTACAATGAGAACGAATGGAGAAAACTTCATATGTACCATAACGGGAAAGATTGGACGACAAAATTAAACCAGGTGCTAAATCTTACAGTGCCAAAAAATAGACTGGGGTTTCGGTCATTTATGGACAGAGTGTACTGAGCGCTTTGACATACATCAATAAAGAGTAGATAGGGCAGTAAGCGACAAAAGAATAACAAACAACTGCCGACCGCGTGGTTGTGCGGTGACGAACAGTTGTTGACCACGTGGTTGTACGGTGACAAACAGCTGTTGACCATATGGTTGTGCGGTGACAAACAGTTGCTGACCAATTGGTTGTACGGTGACAAACAGTTGCTGGCCGCCTGGTTGTACGATGACAAACAGCTGTGACCATATGGTTGTACAGTGACAAACAGGTGCTGACCACGTTGTTGTGCAGTGAGAAACAGCTGATGACCACGTGGTTTTACGGTGACAAACAGCTGCTGACCACGTGGTTGTACGGTGACAAACAGCTGCTGACCACGTGGTTGTGCGGTGACAAAGTGCTGACCACGTGGTTGTGCGGTGACAAACAGCTGCTGACCACGTGGTTGAACAGGGACAAACAGCTGCTGACCACGTGGTTTTACGGTGACAAACAGCTGCTGGCCACGTGGTTGTACGGTGACAAACAGCTGCTGACCACGTGGTTGAACAGTGACAAACAGCTGCTGACCACGTGGTTTTACGGTGACAAACAGCTGCTGACCACGTGGTTGTACGGTGACAAACAGCTGCTGACCACGTGGTTGAACAGTGACAAACAGCTCCTGACCACGTGGTTTTACGGTGACAAACAGCTGCTGACCACGTGGTTGTACGGTGACAAACAGCTGCTGACCACGTGGTTGTACGGTGACAAACAGCTGCTGACCACGTGGTTGTACGCCCCTTGTACCACAAGTCAATTTTGTCTCACCTATTTCTATACATAATCTGTATTTGTATGTATGCATCCGAATCGTTGGTACCCGTTGTTGCTGGATCTTCTGAGGGCAGCGTCTGTGTGGCCTGTTCATATTATTATTCAGACTACATCGCTCGACCACGTGCAATAATATATAAACAGCAGAGTGCAATAAAACAGGTGGAGTGACTTTTCTTTCAACTTACAGGAGCAACTACTTGACAAAGAATTTGACAATTTTCTTACATTTAGGAATCATCAATATCAATAATCGACAGGTAAGTGAAATACATTGAGTCATTCTTTAATCTAGAAAAAACTTGAATGACAAAATCACTTAATTGTATCAAATCAGGTTATACATGAGCCCTGGGTGAGAAGATTGATCGCTTCACTGAAGCGAGTGCGGTAAGTACACAGGACTGCTCTCCCAGCTGCAGGCACATAGAAGCAAGTACACGGAATTGCTCTCCCAACTGTAGGAAGGTAGAAGAAGGTACAAAGGCATGTTCTCCCAGCTGTAGACAGGTAGAAGAAAGTACTCAGGCCTGTTCTTCCATCTGTAGGCAGGTAGAAGAAAGTACACTGGCATGCTCTCCCAGCTGTAGGCAGGTAGAGGAAAGTATACGAGCTTGCTCTCCCAGCTGTATACAGATAGAAGAAAATCAATCAATCAATCAATTTAGGTTTATTCATTTGATTCATAAAAGTACAAAACTTATGAATCGAACCGACTACGTACACTCTGAGGCTAAGCAAAATAAAAGCATTAATCGTTTACTAATACCTTACTTTCTGAAAAAATATGTTCCGAAACAACCAAAGATACACAGTTTTATTTATATGTTTCAAATACAATTGTCTTATATGATCTTTTCAACGTAGATAGATTAGGTGCATTAATGGCGTTAACAGGTAGGGAATTAAATAAATGGATTCCATGAACACTGATACATTTCGCTTTGACTGACGTACGTGCATATTGACTCTTGAATCTACCCTCACTTCTGAGCTTATAAGCACAAGAGGAATCATGGAAAGAGAAAAGGCTTTGAATATTTTCGGGTTACTCTCAGTTATAAACCTTAAGCATTATAACAGCAATTTTGAAATCTATCAAATCATAAATTTGTAAAATATTCAACTACTGAAAAAGAGTGTTCGTGTGCTCATATTTACTTACTTTACCTATTGTTCTTATGACTTTTTTGCATTTTATATATGCACTCTGTTACACTTTTATATGCATTACCCCAGGCTTATGTTAAATATGTTAATACGGGAGAAACATTGTAGAATATAAGGTACGGAGAGCATTTGAATCTAGTAAATGACTACATCTCTATATATAGAAAATCCACGAACATGCTCTCCCAACTGTAGGTAGATAGAAGAAAGTACACGGGCATGCTCTCTTAACTGTGGGCAAATGGAAGAAGATACACCGATATACTTTCCTAGCTGTAGTCAGATAGGAAAAAAGTACCAGGGCATGCTCTACCAACCGTAAGCTGATAGAAGAAAGTCACCAAACGCTGCGTTGAAAAATAATGTTTTCTAACACTTCAAAGCTGACACTTCTTTGGTTTAAAGCCTGACATTTATGGAAAATAAGGACATTTTCTTTACTTAGACTAAAGAATGCAATCGTGTAAAAACGGTATTGTTTTCAATTTAATACACGGAAGCTTATTTTAAAGATCTTATTTTGTATCATCTCATACAATCTCATCTTATATATTCTTATCTTATATAATCTCATCTTATATAATTCTTTCTTACATCATCTTATCTTATGTAAACTTATCTCTTATCATCTTATCTTATATAATCTTATCTTATGTCATCTTATCTTCACATTGTTTCTGCGCCTCATAAGATAACGAGAAATGTCACATTAAAACATAAACAATACATGGAGGTGAGACAAATACTATCCTACAAAAAACACACTCTGATGTGACAAAAAAAAACAACAATATATTGCCAAGCACTTAAAAGCACACAATACGCTCGCGGTGTTAGGCTGTCACTGTCCACACAAAACACTGTCGGAGTTAGGCTGTCACTGTTCACACAATACGCTGCAAGAGTTTGGCTGTCACTGTCCACACAATACGCTGCAAGAATTTTGGCTGTCACTGTCCACATAATACGCTCGTGAGATTATGCTGTTACTGTCGACACAATACGCTGCCGGAGTTACTCTCACTGTCCACAAAATCATGTGTGTTTTTCACAGCTACGTTAGGTGTAGTGATGTATATGGTAGGCTCATGCTGGCTCATCACATGACGGTGTGGAGATGCTCGTCGGCGTCACGGTGGTGGCCTGGGTAGATGCTTGAGAAAGCTGTTTTTACGCATTTACATTTACATTTACTCATTTACTGATAAAAATCCACTGAAAAATACCTAGAAAATGTTTTGTAACATTATAACACTCTAACACCATAGGACTGTAACATTATAAACTATAACACTGTAACGCTGTGTCTCTGTGACACTGTAATACTTTAACACTGTAGCATAAAGCATTGTAACACTTACCATTGTAGCACTATAACATTTTAACACTGTAACACCTTAACATTGAAATAATAGAACTCATCAACACTATAACACTATAACACTTTTACACTATAACACTTTAACACTGTTACACTTTAACACTTAAAACTATAACACTATTTCACTACAACACGGTAACATTGTAACACTGTAACACTGCTTCACTATAATCCGCTATCATTTCATAAACTTACATTTTTCCAAAGGACTGAATTTTGCCAGCATATCTCTCCATCCACGAATGTAGGAACAGACCCCCCCCCCACGGAACAGACCCCCCCGGAACAGACCCCCCTTTCTTTGGTAGGAACAGACCCCCCCGGAACAGACCCCCCCCCCCCTATTTTATACATATATATATTATGTCCTGAGATATATTTTGTGAAATATTTTTTATACAATTTTAAATTGTTATTTTAAATTTCGTGTTTATTATTAACATAAAACCTTTTCATCCCGATGAAAATATGTGCCAATGCCCTTTCATCAGGATGAAAGCGATAAAAGGATGTATTGATGTGTTTTCATCTGGATCAAAGAGTGATGGCAATTGCAACTTGATGTTTCATCTGGATGAAAGAGCGAGCGCAAATGCAATTGCAAATGGATAAAAGGAATAAAAGTATGTATTGATGTTGTTTCATCTGGATGAAAGAGCGAGCGCAATTGCAATTGCAAATGGATAAAAGGAATAAAAGTATGCATTGATGTTGTTTCATCTGGATGAAAGAGCGAGCGCAATTGCAATTGCAAATGGATAAAAAGAATAAAAGTATGTATTGATGTTGTTTCATCTGGATCAAAGAGCGAGCGCAATTGCAATTTGATTGCAATTACGGTCGATTGCAATTTTCTGGGAATCCTTCAAGTATATAAACCCCTCGAAACATGGGTGTTCATATCATTCGTTTAACGAATAATTTTTAACAACATGGAATTCACCATACAAGAGACCTTGGGTGGTTTGGCGCACATCATACGCCTGCAGTAAGAAATGACTATAATGAGAAACTAGACAGACTTTAGTTGAGATTTGGTTTTAGATTGTGATTTTACATGTAGTTTTAATTTATGTTCATTAAACATTTGATTTATTTTTTTAGTCTTTAGTTTTGCAATCACATAATTGTGAGATTCTGAGATCAACACAATTACAGAACTCAAATGCAATCAAAACAAACAAAGTTAACAGCAGATTAACAGCAGATTAGCGAAACACCCACACCCCGAGCCGGAGATGTAGTCAATAAAAAGTGAAGTGGGGAGGGGGGGGGGGGGTCTGTTCCTATCACTGCAAAAAAGGGGGGTCTGTTCCGGGGGGGGGGTCCATTCCGGGGGGGGGGGGGTCTGTTCCGTTTACCCTCCATCCACCCAATATACAATGATCGCTTAAAATTCTACATGTCAAACGGCGGCTTTCAGAACTTGATGCCCATACAGTTCCATATTCCAGCATTTCAGTCACGCCATAAACGTGCACAATTCCGAGCTGCCAATACCCAGGCTACAGTTCCCGACTGAGGCGGGACAAAGGCAATAAAGTGAGCAAAAGGATTAATTTCTGCAAGGCATGAGAACAGCTCCACTGTTTACAAACATGTGTTTAGTTTAAACCAAAAGTGTGTTTTTCACACATTAATTCGGGCGTGGCATATTCATCTATCACTTTGTCCAAATCGCAGTGTGTGGAGTGTCACTTAATCGAAAACATCCTGAAAACAGAGTGCCTTAAATGTATTTCCAAAATTCTTATTTGCTGCACTCACTTTCAGAAAATATCTGTTTTGTAGAATTTAGCGCTTGCCAATTTTTAAATTTTGTGCGTTGCACTTTTTGCAGATACCGGTAAAATTGAGAAAACTCTCCATGGCCAAGGCCCCGTCTCCATGGTCGAGGCCCCAACTACATGTCCGAGGCCCCGTCTTTACGGCTGAGGCCCGGCCTCCATGGCCAAGGGCCCTGTCTGCATGGCCGAGGTCCCGCCTCAATGGCCGAGGTCCGGACTCTATGCCCGAGGTCCGGACTCTATGCCCGAGGTTCCTCCTTCATGGCCTAGGCCCCGTCTCCAT
This sequence comes from Protula sp. h YS-2021, assembly GCA_949752745.1. NCBI lineage: Eukaryota > Metazoa > Annelida > Polychaeta > Sabellida > Serpulidae > Protula > Protula sp. h YS-2021. The sequence goes on along the minus strand of OX457031.1, from coordinate 6,665,905 downwards.
GGCCGAGGCCTCGTCTCCATTACCGAGGTCCCGTCTCCATGGCCGAGACCTAGTCTCCAAGGCCGAGGCTCTGTTTCCATGGCCGAGGTCCCGGCTCCATGGCCGAGACCTAGTCTCCATGGCCGAGGCCCCGTCTCCATGGCCGAGGCCTCGTCTCCATTACCGAGGCCCCACCTTCACGGCCAGTCCCACGCAACAAAGCATAACAACCCACCTTCCATGTCTAACCCTGGGGGTGATGGTGCTTCAGAGGATGTTTAAACAAAACTGGAATGTTTTTCGTGTTACTGGGAGCGGGAGGGTACAATGTACTTCCATGGCCTGCATGCTCAATGTGTGAGACATGACTGTCCTGCAAAGTCTGTCTGTGGTCTGCATGTGTCAGACATGATTGTCCAGCAGAGTCTGTGGCCTGCATGCTCAGTGAGTGGGACGTGACTGTCCAGCATGGAGACCGCAAGAGCAAATTTCCCAATGTTCAACTTTTGACACAATTGTTATGGGTTGTTCCACAACATTCCATGACTGTTGGCTCTGGGAACGCCCTCCTTATGCGGGTGTATTTTGAGAAACTGGAAGCTCGATTCCCTCAGGTTATTTTTAACTAGGAATGCTAAACGGTTTTAGTGCAATTGAAATGCAGAAAAATGTAACTGTTTCGGAATGAAGTTCTGAAAAGTGCAAGTTTATGGAATGCCGTTTTAACATTCAATGCTTGTTTTTGATATCAAAATATAATTAAAGATATCAAGAAATCAATATAGATATAATTAATTTATATTTTGCTATCATTAATTGAATTTTAGATGGCAAAAATGTATTTTTGAGATCAAAAAATCAAATTTACGAAGTTAAAAAATCTTAAGGGAAACGCACATTTACATAAAATTTAACGAATCGTCAATTAAATTTTGGAGATGAAAATTGAATTATTGAGATAAACAATAAGAACACACTTTTTGATCTCAAGAATTGCTTCTCTTTTGTACAGTAAAAATTTAAAGAAAGATTCTGAATATAAAGACCAGTAATTATTAATTTACAGATGTGTGTTTCTGAACTTTTTATTTTAAAAATAGACTGATATTTTGATATCAAAAATAATTTTTTGAGATCAAAAAATCATTTGCAGATTTCAAAATACAAATTAAAAAAGTCTTATTCTGAAATAATGATATCTGAAATAAATTCTTGATATCAAAAAAAAGAAAAATGAATTATTGAGCTCAAAATTGATATTTTGCACTCAAATATCTCATTTTTACCATCAAGAATTGAATTTTGATCTAAAAAAATCAATTTTAGATATCATTAAATCATTTTTGATACCAATTAATATTTCTTGATATCGCTAAATATTTATTGATGTCAAAAATTAGTTTTTGAGATCAAAAATACATTTAGAGATAAAAAAATACAATTACCGATAGCAAAAATTAATTCTTGATATCAATAATTCCCTAATAAATGTGAAAATGGCATTCAATATAAGTTTGGTTCCGCGGTACTACTAAAGCTGGATATAGTTCTATATTTGACATATGAAATATATTGGGTTTTGATAATAGAAGCTGAAGCTGTCGGCACTGTCTAGATGTGCGGAGGTTTTGCCAGGCGTTGTCTCGATGTGCGGAGGTTTTGTCAGACGTTGTCTCGATGTGCGGAGGTTTTGCCAAGCGTTGTCTAGATGTGCGGAGGTTTTGCCAGGCGTTGTCTAGATGTGCGGAGGTTTTGCCAGGCGTTGTCTAGATGTGCGGAGGTTTTGTCAGACGCTGTCTCGATGTGTGGAGGTTTTGCCAGATGTTTGTCTAGATATGCGGAGGTTTTGCCAGACAAGCGGCTGACTCTCGTTCTGATGGACCAGATCACCGTAATCTGAACTGGCTGCCACTGCGGCTCCTTTGGGCGATGCCCAGGTGATTGCTGATTGCTGAGAAAAATCAACAAAAACTTGACCTCTATTTCGGTGCACGATAGCTATCAACCAATCGACAACCTCTCTAAGGTGTCAAGGCTGTATGTTTCTCGTTGTGATCAAATCACAAAGTGGGGCTGGGGCGGGTGGCGGTGGACGAGAGATGCCAGTTCGTAGGGTAAGTAGCAAAGCTGTTTTTTAGAAAGGTTCGAACTAGCCAACACGTTTCTAAGAAAGTTTTCAGAAACTGGAAAAAAATATTAGCTTGTCTTGAAAGGAAAAACAAACCAAAATCAGGTTGAAAAATTTTGAAAGGAGAAAGTGAGTTTAAAAATAATATTTGGGTCAAGTGTTTAACATTTCGCCTGTGAGAAATTGGTTCCCGTTAAGTATTTAATTGATAGTAATTTGTAAGACAGGGCTCGGTGGGCATAAAGTTTATAACTCGATTAATTTCTCTTACAGTTGATAGAAAGTTCTAGATTTGTGAGTCATTGCTGGAATACCCGTCTCACCTGCTCTCCTACCCCCCTCCCCCAGAAGACAGAAGAGCGTAAAATTGAGGATCCTCCGAGTCTGTGTAATATAACCTGTATATTTTGAGTTTTTTATGAATGTTGAAATCGTTTGACGTGCACGAGTAACATGACTGACTACTGAAAAAAAGAAAACGTTTAGGGTGGCAAAACTAAAACAAAAATAAAAATGTGTCTTCAAATAATATATAATTTATTCACGGATAATAAATTATATTTTTGTTTAACAACATAAAAATATCCAATAACAAAATACATAAATGCCTTTTTTACGACAACCTTCATTCAGATACATTCAGTACAATAAAGGCGTAGCAAGAACCCATTCCTGATATTGAACCAGCATTTGGTTATCCTGGTGTTGTCCAATTTCTAGGACAGTCTTTGCCGAATTCTTCTTAAAGGGGGGGGGGGGGGGGGGCTAATACAGTGGCAATATTGAAAAAAGTGGTCAGCCTCGAATGCTCACCATAAGATTATATAGGCGAGTTGATCCTATTTGTGGGGTGATCCTATTTGTGAGGCGGTCCTATTTGTAGGGTAGTCCTACGAGAGGTAAAACTACTTATTTTTTAATTAACAATAAATGTGCTGCTTGAGCTGTAAGTATATGGGAATGCTCCCACCCCAGTTTCTTTACGGCACACCGTTTATGCCAACACCATTTCATCACCGGACTTTGAAATAGGAACATATTTTGCCAAATCTACGCGCGTTAAGACAATAATTTTGTGGCGTAACATATGCAATATGAGCCCAAACCTCTCCACGAAACGACGAGCGTAGCCGGAGTGTATTCTTACTTTATTTTAATATTATTACTTTATTTCTTGTGTACTTTTTTGAGAAATACAAAAAGTACGAGCAGTTTTCCCCACGAGCAATTAAAATTATTATCTATGGCTACTGAACGAAAATATACAGAAAACAACATTGGCTAATTGTGAACTCAGAATGCCTCGATATGACTCGATATGACTGTGGTGCAGGTTCATCATCTACCCTGTTTGCAGTTTTTTTTGGGGCACATCACGAGCATTTTTCTGCAGTGCCATCAGCCTCCGATATGCGGGCGGACATGTTTTCGATTGAGCCTGTAATCTGACACAGTCGACCTTGACCTTGTGTCCAGTCATTGCGTAAGGAGCTGACTCGGTTGATATGGCGCTCGGAGGGCAGGGAAGCCCTGCGGTGTGACGGCGCATGAATACACTCCTGTGAACAGTCCACGGCGTTAGAGTTACAGCTCAGACTCGACGCGTGCGTCATGCGCGTGCTACTTGACGTGTAAACGCGCGAATCGACCGATTGCTGAGATCTAATCGAGCTGCTGACATGTTTGTGTGGCGAACCTCTGGCTTGCGACACCGACGAGTATTTCTTACTCAGTTTCCGCTTGTCCCTGCTCCCCAAGGCGCACAGTTTCTCAGCCAGCCAAATACAGCCACACGACTCGCTTGTTTTGGAATCAGCCAAGCTGAACCGCCGCGTGTACACTTCCGGGTGGGTGACGAAAACAAGCGAATCAAAGTCGGAGCCGACGCTGATGTTAACGACAATGTTCTCCGACTTCCTGCGCGTCAGGCAGCTGGCTCTCACAGTCTTGATGGCTGAATTAGTGCTGAAGGCACCGTACAGGATCGGATTTAACGCGCTGTGAAGCATGGCCATTATTTCGCTGAACGAGTACAGCTGGTCAAGCCGGATTTTATACTCCGAATAAATGCGAATCAATCCAAAGATAAAGTATGGACTCCAGCATAAAATAAAGGCTATAATGACAGAGAGCGTCATTTTGACGACGTTCCGTTTGGATGACGATATGAGCTTCTTTGGCAGGCTGAAGCGACTCGCGTGGCGCGACGATCGCCTTCGTCCCCGGCACTCAGCGCCACTCCCGCCGTTTAAAGCATATTCCAGCTCCGAGTCGCTGGAGCATTTCCGTGTGAGTGTCTGGGACGGTCGCCTTGACGACGTGAAGCGTAACTTCGGCGTGGCGGAGTTATCCCCCGCGCGCATGAATACGACACGTATGATGTTGATATAGCAAAACGACATGATACAGGTGGGTATCACCAGGATGTATGACGTCAGAAAGGTGAAGTAGGCCTTCCTCTGCCACGTCTGTCCGGGCTGGTAGCCGCGACTGAGGCACTGGTGCTTGATGTGTCCGTCCGGTCGTACGCCCTCGTCTGTCTGCACGAAGATGAAGAGCTGGGGCGTGGCGAAGAGGAAGGCCATGGCCCACGCCGCGGCCACCTTGTGCCAGATCTTGGGCTTTCCTCGCAGGGACTGGAGCGGCCGCACGATCACCTGCAACACAGACACATCACGCATCAACGACCACGCCCAGATACAGAACACAAACACGTGACATGGCGATGACTACGCCGATACAAACACAAACACGTCACGCATCAATGACTACGCCAATACAAACACAAACACGTCACGCATCAACGACTACGCCAATACAAACACAAACACGTCACGCATCAACGACTACGCCGATACAAACACAAACACGTCACGCATCAATGACTACCCCGGATACAGATACAGAACGCAGACACGTCACGCTATTTAACACTAAATCCCCCCACGCCCCCCCCCCCGGGGAGTGGGTTGCTTTTAACCCTGCGGAATAAGCCATAGAAGCCTCGAGCTTACTATGTAACACAATAGTCCTTATCTGGTTTAGAATTATACACAGTAATCAAACCTGCTCATCAATATTAGTATCGCTTCTAATTACACTTTGGTCAAAACGATTTTGTGATTGAAGTGAGGGTCATACAGGCATGTGGATGAGTCACAAGTGATAGGTCACGCCAGCTAGTCACGCCAGCGAGTCACGCCAGCACCTGCTTTCTACACAAGGTATTGAGTAGCCTCAAAACATGAATGATTCAAACACACAGCCTTCAACACGCTTTTATGGCACGAAATCAATGCTGGAAATTCGACCCGTAATATATCTGTAGGTTAAAAGATCCTACACATTGCTGAAAAAAAGAAATAATGTGAGATCATTACCGATCAGAAATACATGATTAATACTGTGAGTATATGAGTGATACTGTAAGTGCATGAGTGATACTGTGAATACCCGGTCGATACTGTGAATACAGGTGTGATACTGTGAGTACATGACGCTGTGAGTACATGTGCCGCACTGTGAGTACACGAGAGATACTGTGAGTACATGTGTGATACTGTCGGTACATGAGTGATGCTGTGAGTACAAACCGATATCTCAATCCATAAATTCCAAGCCACAGCAAATATCTAAAGTAGCCCGCCACAGATCGAAGGTGGGCGTGTTAGCAAAACAATACCCATGGTTGGAGAAGGGAAGTGAGCTCCAGTGTCTACAGACGAAAGCTCCTGTCAACATGATCAGCATAAGGAGAGACACGATCAGTGTAAGGAGAGGCACGATCAGCGGAAGGAGAGACACATCAGTGTAAGGAGAGGCACGATCAGCGGAAGGAGGGACACGATGAGCATATGAGACACGATCAGCGTATGGAGAGACACAATCAGCGTAAGGAGAGACACGATCAGGGTAAAGAGAGACACGATCAGCGTAAGGAGAGACACGATCAGCGTAAGGAGAGACACGATCAATGTCAGGAGAGACACGATCAGTGTAAGGACAGACACTATCGGAAGGCGATCTTGCTGCAATTGGCTGTTTCTTTTCTTTCTTTGCTTCACAACAATGTTCAGAATTCACATCTCCCACTCGGCGTGGCACAAAAGCGCCTTTTTGTGTTTATTTATTTATTAATTTTTGCTTTGTTCTGTTTTTTTTTGCTTGCTTTTAGGAAGGCAGCCATTAATTCCAGTGCCACTGCACGCCTGTGAGTTTGAAACCCAGGAAATTGTTGTTTGAAATCTGACATTTCTATGAACCAAGAAACGTCAGACCGAATTAACACGCTTTCTGTGTTTGGCACTAAAAATACTCTTGTTTTGCGATGCATATAGCAGCTTATTCGTAACACTTCAGTTGTGACCAAAGAAAATATTTGCAAGCATTTTGACCAATTAACTCTTCTATATGAATATTTGAGGACGAGGCAACACGGCGAAGAATCTGGCAATGTGGAGCGGGGATTTTGGCTTCGCGTGTGGGTTTGCAATCAGACTTTAATTGGCAGACTGTGATGTGCAGACATGCACAAGCTCTCACAGGTCCATAATTGGCAGACAGCGACAACAAACATCTTTTTCGGTATTTATTGCCTCAGAAGGCTTTACTTGCGGCTGTCCGAGGGGCACTCAGTGAACAGTTTGAGCGACATTCTTCGCTCACTACGAACCGTGACAGGACCCTCTCCATACCCACCCTGCCCAGCTGAACTATTTCTGTGACATCGATTCCTGTAGAGCACAGGGCGGGGGATTTACCTTCGGGCATGTGTTTGTGGTAAAGGATTGAAATTTGTCCTAGCATGAGTGGCAGCGTGGTTGTTCCGGCCATAATGAAGTAAAAACATACGCATCCATGACGTCAAGGTCTCAGCCAAATGTGGGCTCAAGTCGTGTGAGGGGATTTTGGCTAAAGATGAAGCATACCTTGAATGACCCATGAGTGTGGTAAGACATGTCTGCCCCAGCCCCAGCCTGTCCGGACATGTCTGCCAAAGCCCAAGCCCCCCCCCAAACATGTCTGCCCAAGCCCCCACCCCCCACATGTCTGCCCAAGCTCCAGTCCACCCGGACATGCCTGCCAAAGCCCCAGCCCCAGCCCGCCAAGACATGTCTGCCCCAGCCCGAGCCTGTCCGGACATGTCTGCCAAAGCCCAAGCCCCCCCCCCACATGTCTGCCCAAGCCCCCACCCCCACATGTCCCCCCACATGTCTGCTCAAGCCCAAGCCTCAGCCCTCCCGGACATGTCTGCTCAAGACCCAGCCCCAGCCTCAGTTTGCTCTGACATGTCTGCCCAAGCCTCAGTCCAAGCCAGCATGGACATATCTGCCAAAGCCCCAGCCCGCCAGGACATATCTACCCAAGCCCCAGCCCATCGCACATACTTGTACACCAGAACGCCGGACTTAAGACCACTTGTGGGACTGGCCGTAAGTGGTCCTAATTCCGGGGTGGTCTTAATTGCGGGGTTCCGATTAAAATTGACCTGTGTGGGCACATGATGAAGTATATCGCAGTGTGATGCATACGACCAGTAATAACGGGAAAGAAAGACGGTTTTGACCTCTTTTATTTCTATTCAGAAATCACCAGGTTTTTTAGTGTCTTTCGTTTATTATTTGAACTTGAAGCGAGAGTTCTTTTCGAGTTCTTTTGGTTTGACCAATACTCCTGATTGGGAGAGAGTTCGTGTTGTTGACACAGCTGAGATAATGTAGTGAAAGAAAAACATGTGCACGTTATGACTGGTCGTAAGCGAGGTGAAATATAGCGGGGTGAAATATAGCGGGGTGAAATATAGCGGGGTGAAGTATAGCGGGGTGAAATATAGCGGGGTGAAACATAGCGGGGTGAAATATAGCGAGGTGAAATATAGCGGGGTGAAATATAGCGGGGTAAAACATAGCGGGGTAAAACATAGCGGGGTGAAATATAGCGGGGTGAAATATAGCGGGGTGAAATATAGCGGGGTAAAATATAGCGGGTGAAATATAGCGGGGTGAAATATAGCGGGGTGAAATATAGCGGGGTGAAATATAGCGGGGTAAAATATAGCGGGGTGAAATATAGCGGGGTAAAATATGGCCTGTGGGACTGAAAGATGTGGTCTTTGGTCCTAATGGAGGGATGGTCTTAATTGCGGGGTTTCTTTACCATAGAAACCAATGGAAAACATTCGGTTCAGGCGAAAAGCGGTCTTAATTGAGGGGTGGTCTTTCCCGGGGTTCCCGTGTATTTTCTTATTCTAACCCCGAAATCCCTGCGGAATATTTCTACCAGTTGACGATTCCAACTAAAAGAACGGATAGCTAATCCACCGTGCCCTCCCGGGCATCCATGTCTGTCGCTGTCACAATTTGTTCATCAAACCAACATCCCAAGCCTCGATGGCAAAGACTGTGATGCCACTGACTATGACGCCACTGACTGATGCCACTGACTATGATGCCAATGGCGATAATGCCACTGACTATGCTGCCACTGGCAATAATGCCACTGACTATGATACAACTGGCAATGACATCATTGACTGATGCCACGGTTGATACATTTGAAAAAAGGCAAGAAAATTAGAAATGCAATTTGAGTGCAAATCTATTCACTTAATTGATTGTATTTTTTTTTCAAGGTGAATCAATCTACATTTTCTTGAAACTTACAGTCATCTACATCTACACATTGGCTCGTTTTGAAAAGGCAAGACCTGAATTGCTTTTTTTTTCTTTTTTTTTTGTTATTTATAACAGAAATTTCACATCCACTTTATGACACTTAATTAAATTATGAGTTTATTGCGACCTGCACAATCGCGGATTCTTCAGTCTGATTAAACGGGGGAGCCACCTGAAAGGGGCCATCTGACGTAGAGGGAAGGGAGCCTTTACTGTAAAACCCAAGGGTGGGGCTATCGTTTTAAAGCAGGAGGGAGGCCTTCACTGTAAAACCCAGGGGTGGTGCCATCGCCTTAAAAGGAAAGGGAAGGAGGCCGTCGCTCCCGATTCGTGAAAAAGGTCCTAATTGGGTTTTTAATATGTTAAGTAATACAGTCAGTAGAGTTTTTTGTGTGAGGCACTGACTCCGCTTTGTGACAGCGGTTTTTTGTGTAAGGCACTGACTCCGCTTTGTGACAGCGGTTTTTGTGTAAGGCACTGACTCCGCTTCGTGACAGCAGTTTTTGTGTAAGGCACTGACTCCGCTTTGTGACAGCAGGTTTTTGTGTGAGGCACTGACTCCGCTTTGTGACAGCGGTTTTTGTGTAAGGCACTGACTCCGCTTTGTGACATCGGTTTTTGTGTAAGGCACTGACTCCGCTTTGTTACAGCGGTTTTTGTGTGAAGGACTGACTCCGCTTTGTGACAGCGGTTTTTGTGTGAGGCACTGACTCCGGTTTGTGACAGCGGTTTTTGTGTGAGGCACTGACTCCGGTTTGTGACAGCGGTTTTGTGTAAGGAACTGACTCCGCTGTGTGGCAGGGGTTTTTGTGTGAGGCACTGACTCCGCTTTGTGACAGCGGTTTTTCTGTAAGGAACTGACTCCGCTTTGTGACAGCGGTTTTGTGTAAGGAACTGACTCCGCTGTGTGACAGCGGTTTTTCTGTAAGGCACTGACTCCGCTTTGTGACAGCGGTTTTTGTGTGAAGAACTGACTCCGCTTTGTGACAGCGGTTTTTGTGTGAGGCACTGACTCCGCTTTGTGACAGCGGTTTTTCTGTAAGGAACTGACTCCGCTTTGTGACAGCGGTTTTGTGTAAGGAACTGACTCCGCTGTGTGACAGCGGTTTTTCTGTAAGGCACTGACTCCGCTTTGTGACAGCGGTTTTTCTGTAAGGAACTGACTCCGCTTTGTGACAGCGGTTTTTGTGTGAGGCACTGACTCCGCTATGTGACAGCGGTTTTTGTGTGAGGCACTGACTCCGCTTTGTGACAGCGGTTTTTGTGTAAGGCACTGACTCCGCTGTGTGACAGCGGTTGTTGTGTCAGGCACTGACTCCGCTATGTGACAGCGGTTGTTGTGTCAGGCACTGACTCCGCTATGTGACAGCGGTTTTTGTGTGAGGCACTGACTCCGCTGTGTGACAGCGGTTTTTCTGTAAGGCACTGACTCCGCTTTGTGACAGCGGTTTTTGTGTGAAGAACTGACTCCGCTTTGTGACAGCGGTTTTTGTGTGAGGCACTGACTCCGGTTTGTGACAGCGGTTTTTCTGTAAGGAACTGACTCCGCTTTGTGACAGCGGTTTTGTGTAAGGAACTGACTCCGCTGTGTGACAGCGGTTTTTGTGTGAGGCACTGACTCCGCTTTGTGACAGCGGTTTTTCTGTAAGGAACTGACTCCGCTTTGTGACAGCGGTTTTTGTGTGAGGCACTGACTCCGCTTTGTGACAGCGGTTTTTCTGTAAGGAACTGACTCCGCTTTGTGACAGCGGTTTTTGTGTGAGGCACTGACTCCGCTTTGTGA